>JAVIAB010000107.1:50526886-50791886 GCA_032433765.1 Megaustenia siamemsis | reverse complement strand
CAGGTAGTTGTAGCTATGGACTGTCTCCAGATGTATTCCCTCAACTGTGATATTTAATTGTAGGTCTTGAGAATGTTCTTTGTTTATGATCATAGTTTTAGTCTTTTTGATATTCATTTCTAGTTCATATTTTTTGCTTGTTATGTTTATTACATTAAGCAATTGTTGTAGGTGTTTAGGATTTTCTGCTAGTAGAACAGTATCATCAGCATATCTTAGGTTATTGATTATCTTTCCATTAATGTTTAGGCCTGGCATCTCTGTGATGTTTTTAAAGATTTGCTCAGTGTATAGATTGAACAAGCTTGGTGATAGGATGCATCCTTGTCTTGGGAAACTAGTACCTATAACTAGTATTAACAGTTTAAGAATCGCCGAAATAAAGGTAGACTAGAGACCCGCAAGCGGGGATCACTCTCACGAGGATCCGGGACAAAGGGAGAGCAGTCAGGAAGAAAAAGTAGCAGACGATGTCTGTTTTCGGCTTGAGGACGGTCATAGAGACACTCTCCAGGACAGGCAGGTAGGTAAAATATTTGGATTTTCTTGTCATTTGTTTTTTGTGTTGTTTGTAGAAGTCCTCACAAATATCGACTAACATTTTACAATGTTTTTTACACATTATTTTATGATTTTTTCACCGCTTAAATAGGTGAAAAGTTCGATCGTTTGTGTCCAGTCCAGTCATTGGATTTTCAAGATTTTGTAAAATTCTTAAATTCAAAATTGGGTCGGTTATTGTTGTTGTCCGTTGGCTTTATCCTGCCTTCTCATGGCGTTTACTTAAAGTCAGTACCTACCGTGGCGTTACCGTCGTTACGATAAGTAAACGTGTTTATGAGTTCTCATTTCGCTTGGTCGTGGAATGAACAGAACCATCATTGAGTTAATGTGTTATTTGCGGGTCATCATCATTGCACTCCGAACATATCCATAAACATATCCATAGGTGCTCAGATCCCTTCCTCAGCAATTCCTCAGTGTCCAGCGACTGACGACTCCAGTTCTATGTTGGTTAGAACCATCACATTTCCACAGAAGGTGATTTGTGAGTTTAGCGTCGTGAATTAAAATTACCTCCCGTGTAAGAGCCCACCCCATGGAAAACCATGTGAGTATTTCTTGATCGTTTCCAGGTTCTTACGAGATCTGTCCAGCTACTGTCTGTTATCACTGTGCATTGTTTTCTTGGTTTCATTTTTTGTACAGTTCTTAGTTTCCATATGCTTGGCCAAAACAGAATGTTTGAAAAAGCTTTGAAGTTTAATGTATGATAGAATATGAGGTTGATTGTATGATAGAATATGAGGCTGATTGTATGATAGAATATGAGGTTGATTGTATGATAGAATATGAAGTTGATTGTATGATAGAATATGAGGTTGATTGTATGATAGAATATGAAGTGATTGTATGATAGAATATGAAGTTGATTGTATGATAGAATATGAGGTTGATTGTATGATAGAATATGAGGTTGATAGTATGATAGAATATGAGGTTGATTGTATGATAGAATATTAAGTTGATTGTATGATAGAATATGAGGTTAATTGTATGATAGAATATGAGGTTGATTGTATGATAGAATATGAAGTTGATTGTATAATAGAATATGAAGTTGATTGTATGATAGAATATGAAGTTGATTGTATGATAGAGTATTAAGTTGATTGTATGATAGAATATGAAGTTGATTGTATGATAGAGTATTAAGTTGATTGTTTGACCGGATATGAAGTTGATTGTATGATAGAGTATTAAGTTGATTGTTTGATAGGATATGAAGTAGATTGTATGATAGAATGATGACAGTCCTAATGTTTTGTTTCTGTTGTTCTCCATTATCTACAGCAATACAAAAGCATTGAAAGTACAAAGCACTCATGTGTTGCTCAAAGTAAGATGTAAAAGTAAAGGTAATCCATATTAGTATGATATTAGCTATTGCCATTGGATGAGTAATGATGTATTATTGTATTTACTAACTAATGAAAAGACAATTAGAGGCCGCAGAGATGATTTCTCAGAAGAATGTTGAAAGTTCCTGGGACAGCTAAAAAGACCAATGAGGAAATTCTCAAAAAGGCTAACACAAAAAAGGGAGCTCTTAAAAAAATAACAGCAGAAAGAAGCAATCAACATTTTTTTGGTACATCATGACAAGAGGAAAGTTGGAATACTTCATTACAACTGGCAGAATACAGGGAAAGAGAGATCACGGATGACAAAGAGAGAAGATACTAGATAGCTTGGTGTCATGGCATAGAAAACAGTCAACAACAGAATCGCTATGATGCACTGTGGATAGAATATTGTGGAAGGACATGATTGCCTACGCTAACCGGTATGGCACATGATGATGATGAATAGTGACTTCTTCATACTAAACCTCAACTTCATGAGTTTAAAGTGGCCAGTTTTTTTACCAGAGGATATATCTGGTAGCAATCAATTTAAAAAAAGGTCAGATTTACCTTTTAGCCATTAAAGTTTGAACCAAAAATTTACCTTCACTAGAATTTGAACCCTGAACTTCAGGTTGGCAGAGTGTGCACTAACCACTTAGCCACCAGGTTCTTGGTACAGGGTGAATTAAAAAAAAAAGTGAAGAGCCCCGTCATGACAAGTGGTGTATATGGAATATAGTGTTAGTGATCATAATTTGTACAGACCTTCAGCACATGATTTTTGGGGTAATGTGGTCAATATTATGCCCATGCCGCTTTACTTTGCCAGAAAAAAAAATCCAGTACCCATTTAAGGCTGGGTGAACCTGTGAGCATCGATTATGATCAAACCTGACCTCTTGTTCTTAGTAGTCCAGTTCACTAATTTTCATGGTGCATGGTGGATCACCAAAATGTTTAGATTGCCCAAAGCTACTCTGGATTTGTTTATCCTTTGCTTCATATGTACACGAGTTCCCTGGTATAGTCACATATAGTGCTGTTATGTTTTTAAAGTACATCATTTACTACTGATAGGTTCTGGTTCTCTGTTATGACTTATTTCTCTGTCATGACTGGTGTTGAGTTTCTGAAATGAAACATCACGACTTTACATGTTGGCAGTAACTCAGGCTCAAATTCTGTACTTTTTGTTGGGATTATGGTTATGGTCAAACCTGGTATCACTGCAAACAAATTAAAATCCATAATTGCTCAACTGCCCGTGTCAGTGGAATCATAAGAATTAAAGGATCCAAACAAAGAAAGGCAGCTGCAGTCCCCATCATAGCAGCTACAGCACATGCTAAAAGATATAAGGCCACTGAAAGTGAACGCAGCTAAATTGTCCTTAGTCATCCGATATCATCATTCATAATATGAAATTGGAATTTCGAAACACGATCTGGGTGAAAAGCACAGCTCATGGTGTGCACAGAGCACTAAACTCAGTAGCTCCGGCAGAAATTTTTGTTGGGAATTGCATTTTAATTTCTAGATCACGTTAGGCCTAATTGCTTAGTCACATACATACCTAAATGTTTGAACAGAATGGCTGGAGTAGTTAACACTCCTGTCAGATGGCAAGCTGTTGGTATCATTAATTAAGTGTCTAGTATAGAATCTTGTTGTTTTCTGTTCTTTAAATTGCATTTATTTAATTTCTATTACAAATATCTCTCTGTTTATTGTTTTTGTCCTTAATTCAGGATCTTAATTGTAGAGACAATGGCAGTGATCTTTGATTAGTATAATCACTGTCGTCTTGCATGGGTCTAATCGGGTTATCATTGCTCATTAGAAACAACGAAACAACTGACAGACTGGTCTTAACTATCAGTGACAAAGACTCAAAACCTGAAATATTGGCTAGAATACTGCATATTATAACATCCATTGCATGGCTAAAAACCTATTTGGAAAGATAAGAACATCACTCATAGCTCTGGCTGAAGCACACACATTGTTATATCATTTTTCTATCCATCTCTGAAACATGGACTTTGAGCTACAGAGTTATTGAGTTATTTGTGGGTCATCATCATTGCACGTCGAACATGTCCATAGGTGCTCAGATCCCCTCCTCAGCATTTCTTGCAGTGTCCAGCAACTGACAACTCCAGTTCTGTGTTGGTTGATAAATCTTCTTATATGGCCACTAAGTTTCTAGTATATGGGTTCTGGACCGTGCGACTGAGTAAGTGCCTGGGAGTCTAGACCATTTACAGCATTGACTTTGAGCTACAGAACAAAATACAAGCTATGAAGATGAAATGTTATTGTAAGGTTTTGGGCATCTCTTACATAGATCATATCACAAATGTTATTGTAAGGTTGGGCATCTCTTACATAGATCATATCACAAATGTTATTGTAAGGTTTTGGGCATCTCTTACATAGATCATATCATAAATGTTGTTGTAAGGTTTTGGGCATCTCTTACATAGATCATATCATAAATGTTGTTGTAAGGTTTTGGGCATCTCTTACATAGATCATATCATAAATGTTGTAGTAAGGTTTTGGGCATCTCTTACATAGATCATATCATAAATGTTATTGTAAGGTTTTGGGCATCTCTTACATAGATCATATCATAAATGTTATTGTAAGGTTTTGGGCATTTCTTACATAGATCATATCATAATTGTTATTGTAAGGTTTTGGGCATCTCTTACATAGATCATATCATAAATGTTATTGTAAGGTTTGGGCATTTCTTACATAGATCATATCATAAATGTTATTGTAAGGTTTTGGGCATTTCTTACATAGATCATATCATAAATGTTATTGTAAGGTTTTGGGCATTTCTTACATAGATCATATCATAATTGAACAAGTTTGTTAAAGGATACAACAAGGCGTCGGTGTACATGATCATCTTTAAACTATTGTAAAGAAGTGCACAATGAAATGGTTTGGCCATGCATCTCGATTATCTGGACTAGCAAAAATCATTATGTAAGGAATTATGACAAAGGTGAAAATGAGAGGTAGACAAAGAAGGAGATGGGAAGATAACATTAAAGAATCACAGGCCTTGACTTGTCGAGGAGAGTTCCAAAAAACTACTAAAGATAGAGAGAAATGAAGAATTTTGACTAAATTTGTAACTGCTGCCTAGATTATGGGGTGGAATAGGAAGTCATTAATGCCCTTTTATTGGTATTGTCTGTTTATTGATTGTGCTCGCCCCTTGGTGTTATGTGAGGGAGGGGTCTGTCTCTTTATTATTTGCTTCTTTATTGCTCTTTGGTGTTTATGGGGGTATATCTTTTATTGTTAGTGTCCTTAATGTTCTTTGGTTTCTATAGGAGTTTGTATGTTCATTTCATTTTTATTTGTTATGTTTTTGGTGTGTATGGAAGTCTGTGGAGCCGCGATAGCTCAGTGGTTAGTGAACTGGACTACAAAGGACAAGAGGTAGGGTTCGATTCCAACCGACGGCTTCCGGGTTCACCCAGCCTTAAATCTATCTATCTATTGATCTTTCGAGCCGTAGCTGGCCCATAGGGCATAGACCAAGATACTCCCTCTCTTATCTGAATTTTTGTTCTAGCAGTTTTCAATTCTTTAAAGATATTTTATCTCGCCATTTGTCTCTGTTCTGTGCAAGCAGCTCTATCTCATTGAGGGAGCTTGCAGCTATGTCTGTGATCACTATGCCTACTCCTTCATGGTGTTTTCCATCTTCCCTTCCAGAAAAAATCTACTATTTTATTATCAACAGATTTCCTACCTGTTCCAAGCCAGTGCATTTTGCCTAATCCTAAAATATCTAGATCATATCTATCCATCTCGCTCGCGACTTGTGCTTGCTTTGTCGGCGCGGCCATTGTTCATACAGCCTTGAATGGGTACCTGATTTTTTCTGGGAAAGTAAAGCGGTGCGGGCATAATACCGACCAAATTACACCAAAAATCATGTGCTGAAAGGTCTGTAAAATTTATGGTCACTAACACCATATTCCCTATAGGCCACTTGACGTGACGGGGGCTCTTTACTTTACTTCTATGGTGAAGTCTGCCTGTTTTTTCTATTGTTTCTGTTCAAAATGTTCTGTGGTGTTTGCAAGAGTGTGAGGTTGAAATGTTAGTTACATGATAAGTGACTGTGTTTATGAGTTATGTTTTCTCTGTTTGTTGTGTGTGTTTCTATTGCTTGTATGTTTCTGTTATATTTATGGTTTTTTGTTGTTTTTTTCTGCCACTGTATGTGTGTGCATATTGTAATGTGTGTTTTCTATTCTGTGTGTGTGTGTATTCTCTACACTACAGACAAAACTATATGGACCACTACAAGAATGACAAAAGACAGTAAAATTTATATGGAAAACGACATTGTAGATATAGACAATACTTGAGGCGAAGAAAAGATAGATAGTCATTTTGAGACATTTGTAGTTGTCTTTGTATTTATATTTGTGATAGTGTTCCTGATAAAGGCGTTTTGCTGAAATGTTGCAGTCTGTCTTGTCTCTCTACTGGTCTAGCTGCTTGATTACATTTTATGTTTATTTTACATGCATTAAGGTGTTGACATAAACACAGAAGATATTGTGTTTCCCAGCTTGTTATGATTTGTGTGCGTTCTTATCTAGAACCTCTAGGATGTGTAATCTGTTTTTGTTTATTTCTTTTTTGAGTTAAGATGTTGGCTTATGCAATCTTGTTATAAACACAGTTTGAAACAAAATATTTATGGTTATTTTCTGTACGATTCCCACATGCCTTTAAGTTTTCATTCAAAAGAAAAAGTAAGAAGAAAGCCACATTATTTGTAGTTACAAAGTAAGAAGAAATCCACATTATTTGTAGTTACAAAGTAAGAAGAAATCCACATTATTTGTAGTTACAAAGTAAGAAGAAATCCACATTATTTGTAGTTACAAAGAAAGAAGAAATCCACATTATTTGTAGTTACAAAGTAAGAAGAAATCCACATTATTTGTAGTTACAAAGTAAGAAGAAATCCACATTATTTGTAGTTACAAAGTAAGAAGAAATCCACATTATTTGTAGTTACAAAGAAAGAAGAAATCCACATTATTTGTAGTTACAAAGTAAGAAGAAATCCACATTATTGTAGTTACAAAGAAAGAAGAAATCCACATTATTTGTAGTTACAAAGTAAGAAGAAATCCACATTATTTGTAGTTACAAAGTAAGAAGAAATCCACATTATTTGTAGTTACAAAAGAAAGAAGAAAGCCACATTATTTGTAGTTACAAAGAAAGAAGAAAGCCACATTATTTGTTGTTACAAAGTAAGAAGAAATCCACATTATTTGTAGTTACAAAGAAAGAAGAAAGCCACATTATTTGTAGTTACAAAGAAAGAAGAAAGCCACATTATTTGTAGTTACAAAGAAAGAAGAAAGCCACATTATTTGTAGTTACAAAGTAAGAAGAAATCCACATTATTTGTAGTTACAAAGAAAGAAGAAAGCCACATTATTTGTAGTTACAAAGTGAGGGTTTTTAAAATAATAAATAAACTGACCATATCACTCTGCATTGGTGAACAACAGTGCTGGTCTACCTCTACTCCGCCCCCAAGTAGTGCTCCTGGAAACAGAGTAATCGGTCTAGCCATAGTGAGTAAGGAAAGTGAGTAAGTTAGAAACAAAAATAGCTGTGTTAAATTCTTCATGTATTGGGCCAACAAATGCAAATATCACATCCTATCTGGAAACAGTAATCAGTCTAGCCAAAGTGAGTAAGGACTAAAGAATGATGACAAGCCAGAAATAAAAAAAGCTGTGTTAAATTCTTCATGTATTGGGCCAACAAACACAAATATCACATCCTATCTGGAAACAGTAATCGGTCTAGCCAAAGTGAGTAAGGACTAAAGAATGATGACAAGCCAGAAATAAAAAAAGCTGTGTTAAATTCTTCATGTATTTGGGCCAACAAATGCAAATATCACATCCTATCTGGAAACCACAACATATCTACACCCACGTCCTTTTAAAGGTGGACGATGGAGAGGACTATTCATTCTTTTAGAAGTCACCTGACGAATGCCATAAAGAAAGATAGATAATAATAGTTTGTGTCTCACAGAAGATATAGTGACCATACAAATGCTGACATATTATTTCCACCATGTATTCTTTTTTTATGGGAATGTTTTGTTGAAGATTTGTGGGCCTTCACAATCAGAGGTCCAGTCTGCATGTCTGTCTCCCCAGCTACACTTTTCTTTATTCCACCTGGAGATAATTACATTTATGTATAAATTGTTTGGTTTGAAATAGCTTTCTACTCAATTCCTTGTTATCAAACCTCTATCTATATGCACATCATGAATCAGAACTAATCCAGCTCAAAAAAAATATGCAGAAGATTAAAAATACCCACATATGATTATATTGCTCTCCTTTAATGCTACATTAGTCCAGTCGTGGGTAAATGTTACTTTGTCATACCTCGGACCCACATATGATTATATTGCTCTCCTTTAATGCTACATTAGTCCAGTCGTGGGTAAATGTTACTTTGTCATACCTCGGACCCACATATGATTATATTGCTCTCCTTTAATGCTACATTAGTGCAGTCGTGGGTAAATGTTACTTTGTCATACCTCGGACCCACATATGATTATATTGCTCTCCTTTAATGCTACATTAGTCCAGTCGTGGGTAAATGTTACTTTGTCATACCTCGGACCCACATATGATTATATGCTCTCCTTTAATGCTACATTAGTCCAGTCGTGGGTAAATGTTACTTTGTCATACCTCGGACCCACATATGATTATATTGCTCTCCTTTAATGCTACATTAGTCCAGTCGTGGGTAAATGTTACTTTGTCATACCTCGGACCCACATATGATATATTGCTCTCCTTTAATGCTACATTAGTCCAGTCGTGGGTAAATGTTACTTTGTCATACCTCGGACCCACATATGATTATATTGCTCTGCTTTAATGTTACATTAGTCCAGTCGTGGGTAAATGTTACTTTGTCATACCTCGGACCCACATATGATTATATTGCTCTGCTTAATGTTACATTAACCCAGTCATGGGTAAATGTTACTTTGTCATACCTCGGACCCACATATGATTATATTGCTCTGCTTTAATGTTACATTAGCCCAGTCATGGGTAAATGTTACTTTGTCATACCTCGGAGATGGATCTCTTTGAAAAGAGAATAGTTTAGAAACAAGTAGGACACAGATTCTTTGAGCTGACACTTCTATTAGGCGGAGGCCATTTTAAAACTCTTACTTCATAAGACTGGTACTTCAGATAGATTGGTACTTCAGATAGACGACACTTTAGATAGACTGGTACTTCAGATAGATTGGTACTTCAGATAGATTGGTACTTCAGATAGATTGGTACTTCAGATAGATTGGTACTTCAGATAGATTGGTACTTCGGATAGATTGGTACTTTAGATAGACTGGCACTTTAGATAGACTGGCACTTTAGATAGACTGGCACTTTAGATAGATTGGTACTTTAGATAGACTGGCACTTTAGATAGACTGGCACTTTAGATAGACTGGCACTTTAGATAGATTGGTACTTTAGATAGATTGGTACTTTAGATAGACTGGTACTTTAGATAGATTGGTACTTCGGATAGATTGGTACTTCTGATAGACTGGCACTTTAGATAGATTGGTACTTCTGATAGACTGGCACTTTAGATAGACTGGTACTTTAGATAGATTGGTACTTCTGATAGATTGGTACTTCTGATAGACTGGCACTTTAGATAGATTGGTACTTCTGATAGATTGGTACTTCTGATAGACTGGTACTTTAGATAGATTGGTACTTCTGATAGATTGGTACTTCTGATAGACTGGCACTTTAGATAGATTGGTACTTCTGATAGATTGGTACTTCTGATAGACTGGCACTTTAGATAGATTGGTACTTCTGATAGATTGGTACTTCTGATAGACTGGCACTTTAGATAGATTGGTACTTCTGATAGATTGGTACTTCTGATAGACTGGTACTTTAGATAGATTGGTACTTCTGATAGACTGGCACTTTAGATAGATTGGTACTTCTGATAGATTGGTACTTCTGATAGACTGGCACTTTAGATAGATTGGTACTTCTGATAGATTGGTATTTAGATAGATTGGCACTTTAGATAGATTGGTACTTCTGATAGATTGGTTACTTCTGATAGACTGGTACTTCAGATAGATTGGTACTTCTGATAGACTGGCACTTTAGATAGATTGGTACTTCTGATAGATTGGTACTTCTGATAGACTGGCACTTTAGATAGATTGGTACTTCTGATAGATTGGTACTTTAGATAGATTGGCACTTTAGATAGATTGGTACTTCAGATAGACTGGTACTTTAGATAGATTGGTACTTCTGATAGACTGGCACTTTAGATAGACTGGTACTTTAGATAGATTGGTACTTCAGATAGATTGGTACTTCAGATAGATTGGTACTTTAGATAGATTGGTACTTCTGATAGACTGGCACTTTAGATAGATTGGTACTTCAGATAGATTGGTACTTCAGATAGACTGGCACTTTAGATAGACTGGCACTTTAGATAGACTGGTACTTCAGATAGATTGGTACTTCAGATAGATTGGTACTTCTGATAGACTGGCACTTTAGATAGATTGGTACTTCAGATAGACTGGCACTTTAGATAGACTGGTACTTCAGACAGACTGATATTTCAGACAGACCCATATACCTTCAGATACTTCAGATAGACCAATACTCCAGATAGACTGATACTTCAGACAGTTTGATACTCAAGATAAACTGATATTTCGTATAGAATGATACTTTGGATAGATTGGTACTCCAGATAAACTGATACTTCGATTAGACAACTTCCTGATTTACTCGGGTACATTTAACTGAACTGATGTCTGTTAGGGTGGGTCAGTGATGTCCATGCTACTGATGTCTATGTTAGGTTGGGTCAGTGATGTCCATGCTATTGATGGCTATGTTAGGCTGGGTCAGTGATGTCCGTGCCACTGATGGCATTGTCAGGCTTGGTCAGTGATGTCCGTGCCACTGATGGCTATGTTGGGTTGGGTCAGTGATGTCCGTGCCACTGATGGCTATGTTGGGTTGGGTCAGTGATGTCCGTGCCACTGATGGCTATGTTGGGTTGGGTCAGTGATGTCCGTGCCACTGATGGCTATGTTGGGTTGGGTCAGTGATGTCCGTGCCACTGATGGCTATGTTGGGTTGGGTCAGTGATGTCCGTGCCACTGATGGCATTGTTAGGCTTGGTCAGTGATGTCCGTGCCACTGATGGCATTGTTAGGCTTGGTCAGTGATGTCCGTGCCACTGATGGCATTGTAAGGCTTGGTCAGTGATGTCCATGCCACTGATGGCTATGTTAGGCTTGGTCAGTGATGTCCATGCCACTGATGGCTATGCTAGGCTTGGTCAGTGATGTCCGTGCCACTGATGGCTATGTTAGGCTTGGTCAGTGATGTCCGTGCCACTGATGGCATTGTTAGGCTTGGTCAGTGATGTCCGTGCCACTGATGGCATTGTTAGGCTTGGTCAGTGATGTCCGTGCCACTGATGGCTATGTTAGGCTTGGTCAGTGATGTCCATGCCACTGATGGCTATGTTAGGCTTGGTCAGTGATGTCCGTGCCACTGATGGCTATGTTAGGCTTGGTCAGTGATGTCCATGCCACTGATGGCTATGTTAGGCTTGGTCAGTGATGTCCATGCCACTGATGGCTATGTTAGGCTTGGTCAGTGATGTCCATGCCACTGATGGCTATGTTAGGCTTGGTCAGTGATGTCCATGCCACTGATGGCTATGTTAGGCTTGGTCAGTGATGTCCATGCCACTGATGGCTATGTAAGGCTTGGTCAGTGATGTCCATGCCACTGATGGCTATGTTAGGCTTGGTCAGTGATGTCCATGCCACTGATGGCTATGTTAGGCTTGGTCAGTGCCACTGATGGCTATGTTAGGCTTGGTCAGTGATGTCCGTGCCACTGATGGCATTGTTAGGCTTGGTCAGTGATGTCCGTGCCACTGATGGCATTGTTAGGCTTGGTCAGTGATGTCCATGCCACTGATGGCTATGTTAGGCTTGGTCAGTGATGTCCATGCCACTGATGGCTATGTTAGGCTTGGTCAGTGATGTCCATGCCACTGATGGCTATGTTAGGCTTGGTCAGTGATGTCCATGCCACTGATGGCTATGTAAGGCTGGTCAGTGATGTCCATGCCACTGATGGCTATGTTAGGCTTGGTCAGTGATGTCCATGCCACTGATGGCTATGTTAGGCTTGGTCAGTGCCACTGATGGCTATGTTAGGCTTGGTCAGTGATGTCCGTGCCACTGATGGCATTGTTAGCTTGGTCAGTGATGTCCGTGCCACTGATGGCATTGTTAGGCTTGGTCAGTGATGTCCGTGCCACTGATGGCTATGTTAGGCTTGGTCAGTGATGTCCGTGCCACTGATGGCATTGTTAGGCTTGGTCAGTGATGTCCGTGCCACTGATGACATTGTTAGGCTTGGTCAGTGATGTCCGTGCCACTGATGGCTATGTTAGGCTTGGTCAGTGATGTCCGTGCCACTGATGGCTATGTTAGGCTTGGTCAGTGATGTCCGTGCCACTGATGGCATTGTCAGGCTTGGTCAGTGATGTCCGTGCCACTGATGGCATTGTCAGGCTTGGTCAGTGATGTCCGTGCCACTGATGACATTGTTAGGCTTGGTCAGTGATGTCCGTGCCACTGATGGCATTGTCAGGCTTGGTCAGTGATGTCCGTGCCACTGATGGCTATGTTAGGCTTGGTCAGTGATGTCCGTGCCACTGATGGCATTGTCAGGCTTGGTCAGTGATGTCCGTGCCACTGATGGCATTGTTAGGCTTGGTCAGTGATGTCCGTGCCACTGATGGCAATGTTTAACGAAGCTCCCTTAGATTGATATCTGTACTAGACTGGTGTTCTTGACGTACTTCAACTCACGGTTGTTGATGTTTATTTCTATACTCACTTTGAGTCGGGTTATTTGGTTCTTTGGTTATGGAAGGCCCCGGTATCACTGCAAACGAATTAAAATCCATAATTGCTCAACCGCCCGTGCCAGCGTAATGATCCGAATTAATATCTCATCTCCCAAACAAAGAAAGGTAACTGTAGTCCCCATCGTAGCAGTCTCAGTACACACCGGCGAAACCGCGCAGAAAGTGAACACAGTCAACTGTTCCCTGTCATGCGATATCATCATTCATCGTAAACAATTGGAATATCGAAACATGATCAAAACGGATGAGACACACAGCTCACGGTGTGCACAGAGCACTTAACTCAGTAGCTCCTGCAACAAGCCGGATTTGGAATATGAGGAAACTGTAACAAGTAACACTTTTTATGCATAGCCTTCAATTGTTCCCGCTGTTCAATCAAATTTATTATTAATAGACTTTGAGTCTGCATATTATCAACGAGACCACTATCGTCAGTGTCAGTCTGGTAGTCTTCTTCGTCGTTGTCAGTCAGGAAAAGTATTTGTTGTGTCACAGCTAACATCAACGTTCTGACAGCATATGCTTATAACATCATTGTGTGCTATCTCCGCATCGAAGGTTGGCTACCACGGAGCGCCATTCCGCTATGTCTCTTGCTGTGATAGTGTAGGTTTTCATAGGCTGACTTGTCCATTTTTAAAAAAATGTTTCTCGTCCACGCTCCTTTCCAGGATTACATTTAGGCAAAATACAAGGTAAAAGAGGTAGTAACAGATTAATTTACACTGTATTACTTTGCACAGTATATTCTAAACTATATTTTATACTATATATTTACACTATATATTTTATACTATATAATTTACACTGTATATTTTATTTTATATATTTATACTGTATATTTTATACTGTATATTTTTGGCACCGGATATGTCGGGCTAAAACGTTGAAATTGCTTGACTGCGACAGACAACTCGCATACTTTTTATGACAAATGCAGAAATTGTAAAATCAAGTTATTATTAATAGTTACCTCACCTCTGTGTATATTTTATTTTCATGTATATATTTATCTATTTATATATTAAAAAAAAAATCATATATTCAACATTTGGTAGTTATCATTTTTCACCTTGCACGTTTATATTTGAAATATGTTGATATTTTCATATCTTATCGTCTCTTAGTCACGCTCTGTCATATTCCCTAGCTGATAGTGGTGGCAAGGGAGTTAACAAAGTTCCAGTTCCTACAGAGTTCTAGTCCCTGCTTTTCTGGGCGATTTGAATCGTTATCACGTGATATGGAGAGTGTGTAGTCTAGAGGTAACACGTTGACCTCCAGACTGGAAGTCCCTGATATAGAGAGTGTGTAGTCTAGAGGTAACAAGTTGACCTCCAGACTGGAAGTCCCTGATATAGAGAGTGTGTAGTCTAGAGGTAACAAGTTGACCTCCAGACTGGAAGTCCCTGATATAGAGAGTGTGTAGTCTAGAGGTAACACGTTGACCTCCAGACTGGAAGTCCCTGATATAGAGAGTGTGTAGTCTAGAGGTAACAAGTTGACCTCCAGACTGGAAGTCCCTGATATAGAGAGTGTGTAGTCTAGAGGTAACAAGTTGACCTCCAGACTAGAAGTCCCTGATATAGAGAGTGTGTAGTCTAGAGGTAACAAGTTGACCTCCAGACTGGAAGTCCCTGATATAGAGAGTGTGTAGTCTAGAGGTAACAAGTTGACCTCCAGACTGGAAGTCCCTGATATAGAGAGTGTGTAGTCTAGAGGTAACACGTTGACCTCCAGACTGGAAGTCCCTGATATAGAGAGTGTGTAGTCTAGAGGTAACAAGTTGACCTCCAGACTGGAAGTCCCTGATATAGAGAGTGTGTAGTCTAGAGGTAACAAGTTGACCTCCAGACTGGAAGTCCCTGATATAGAGAGTGTGTAGTCTAGAGGTAACAAGTTGACCTCCAGACTGGAAGTCCCTGATATAGAGAGTGTGTAGTCTAGAGGTAACAAGTTGACCTCCAGACTGGAAGTCCCTGATATAGAGAGTATGTAGTCTAGAGGTAACAAGTTGACCTCCAGACTGGAAGTCCTGATATAGAGAGTGTGTAGACTAGAGGTAACAAGTTGATCTCCAGACTGGAAGTCCCTGATATAGAGAGTCTGTAGACTAGAGGTAACAAGTTGACCTCCAGACTGGAAGTCCCCAGGTTCAAATTCCAACTGGGATTTTTCCATTCTTCAAAATTGAATTCATGGTTTCACACTGGCATTACCTATCATTGGTGGTGAGCACCAACGTCTAGCCTGTTCTGATCATCATCATTGAGTGCCGTCTCTGCATCGAAGGTTGGCTACCATGGAGCGCCATTCCACTCTGTCTCTTGCTCTGATGGTGCAGATTGTCATAGGTTGACTTGTCCATCTTTTGATGTTACTCGTCCATGTTAGTCTTGGTCTGCCTCTTTTACCTTGTATTTTCCCTCCCAGTATTATTTTTATTAGGCAGTTGTGTCTTTTAACATGCCCCAAACATTACATTTGTCTTGTTTTATTTATGTTTAGTAGTTCTCTTTTCATTTTCAGTTGTTTTAAAACTTCATCGTTTGTTATCCTTTCTTTCCATCCAATTCTACCTATTCTTCTATATATCCACATTTCAAAGGTGTCGGCTCTCTGATCTGTTTTCTTGTCTAATGTCCATGTTTCTGCACCATACAGGAATATTGAGAAGATGTAATATTTTGCTATTCTTAGTTTTAGCCCTGGTGTTATTTGTTTTGATGTTAGTATATTTTTCATGGCTTTAAAATTACTTTTTCTTACCTATTCTTTTGTTTATTTCAGTTGTACATTTTCCATCACTGGTTATAGTATGTCCAAGTAGTTGTAGCTCTGGACTGTCTACAGATCTATTCCTTCAACTTTGATATTTATTTGTAGGTCTTGAGAATCTTCTTTGTCTATGATCATAGTTTTAGTCTTCTTGACCTTTTCTGATAACCAGCATAAAATAGTGCTCGTGCACGTTAAAGAACCCTTGGCATTTTGAAAATAGAAAAGAGTAGGTAAAAAATGGCTGCAGCGCGGGCAAAATTGTCAGCACAAATCCTACCCACACTGGTGGAACTCATGCCGTGCTACGGCATTTGTGTACATGGGTCTTTGTTCTCCTCGGAATATCTGGATAATTCGAGGGGAAATCGGGGGGCACCTATGAGTTCGTCCGCAGTACAGTAATGATAATCCTAATATAATATATGATGTTATTCTGTACACGGGGGGCACCAATGAGTTCGTCCGCAGTACAGTAATGATAATCCTAATATAATATATGATGTTATTCTGTACACGGTGGGCACCTATGAGTTCGTCCGCAATACAGTAATGATAATCCTAATATAATATATGATGTTATTCTGTACACGGGGGGCACCTATGAGTTCGTCCGCAGTACAGTAATGATAATCCTAATATAATATATGATGTTATTCTGTACACGGGGGACACCTATGAGTTCGTCCGCAGTACAGTAATGATAATCCTAATATAATATATGATGTTATTCTGTACACGGTGACTCCTATGAGTTCGTCCGCAGTACAGTAATGATATCCTAATATAATATATGATGTTATTCTGTACACGGTGGGCACCTATGAGTTCGTCTGCAGTACAGTAATGATAATCCTAATATAATATATGATGTTATTCTGTACACGGGGGGCACCTATGAGTTCGTCCGCAGTACAGTAATGATAATCCTAATATAATATATGATGTTATTCTGTACACGGTGGGCACCTATGAGTTCGTCCGCAGTACAGTAATGATAATCCTAATATAATATATGATGTTATTCTGTACACGGTGGGCACCTATGAGTTCGTCCGCAGTACAGTAATGATAATCCTAATATAATATATGATGTTATTCTGTACACGGTGGGCACCTATGAGTTCGTCCGCAGTACAGTAATGATAATCCTAATATATATATGATGTTATTCTGTACACGGTGGGCACCTATGAGTTCGTCCGCAGTACAGTAATGATAATCCTAATATAATATATGATGTTATTCTGTACACGGTGGGCACCTATGAGTTCGTCCGCAGTACAGTAATGATAATCCTAATATAATATATGATGTTATTCATATTCAGCTGCCCTGATACTGCTACTTCGTCTTACCCTGGTCTGTAACGAGATCTATTGTTGGCTAGACATGACCGTTCAACCACAGATTATGTCTTTTACGTTATACTCGGTCTTCTTCAACTTTTCCTCATTTGCCTTACAGCGTCGAGGGGAGATATAATTTGCGGTCTTTTGCTCTTCTGTTCGCCTCTGCTGCTGTAATGTTTCCTAGTGCTTCTAATATTCCATCGATGCATCTTTGTCATGGTCAACCCTATGGTCTGGTATTCTCGGAACGTTTGTTGAGAGCTCGTTGTTTTGTGTTTTTGTCACCCTACCTTGTCACGTGTCCAAATCATTTTATTTGTTGTTTCTTTATAATTCTATGGAGGGGGCAGTTCCAAGCTTTTTCTAATTTCTTTATTTCTGGGTCAAAATAATAATTTGCTGAAAAAATTGTAGTATAAAAACTAGTGCTTATCTCTGTAAATAGAATGTTGGTGAAACTCTGTCATCGCATGGGATAGAACGAGAACATCGTGATCTGTATGACCTCTAAAACTATAGAGCTCTTACATTTGTGTTATGTTGTTAATGAACATAGGAAGAGAGTCAGAATGTCGACAGAGTTCTCGTTTGCTTATTATATATCAATCTCGGAACTGTTAAGTCATAAAACTTTACCTGAAAAGCCTTTAGTAAAACTATGTGAGTACAGAACCGCTCCTTTTCAAACCTAGTACCAAAGTACAAACCTAGACTGGTACTGAGAATCATCAAGTCCTGACAGAGCTGCGATGGAGAGAGAGAGAGAGAGAAAGCTGGTCTGAATTATAAGTCAATATATATATTTAATGGGTACCGGATTTTTTGTCTGGAAAGTAAAGCGGCACGGGCGTAATACCGGTCACATTACCCAAAAAATCATGTGCCGAAGGTATGTAAAATGTATGGTCACTAACACCATATTGCCTATACACCACTTGGCGTTATGGGGTACTTTAATTTATATATATATATAATATGGCCTTTGGCGTCTTGGCAGACGGTTGATAGCAAGGAATCATGATAAGTCAGTAGTTTGGTAAAGCATTAGTGTCTCATACTGGGTGCTGCTTACTGAACATCTTCTTCGTGGTTGAATTTGCCAATCTTGGATAGACAGATCCATCCACAGAACGAACAAGGTGTATTTGCGGTACCTGGCCTTGTCTCCTTTCTCCTGCACCTTTTGTCTTCTGAATTTGATATCAGCACTGTCTCGACAGTTGCAGTGCCATTTTTTTATGTTTGCTCTCCATGTGCTGCGATCCGCAGCCACATTTTCCGTTTCTTTAACTCATAACAAATTGCCTCAAGGAAGCCCTTCAAACATCCTTATATATCAGCACTGGTCTGTTTCTGTCCTTAAGTTCGCCATACAATATTTGTTGGGAATACGATTGTTTGTCATTCTTATAGGTCAATAACTACATATCAAAAGGTCTCAACATAAAAAGAACTGGCTTATAAACACTATTCCACACATCAAACGACCAGCGGGCTTGAAAGAACAATAATGGAAGGCATGGTTCATGGGCGACGCATCAGGGGAGTCCAAGAAGAGGGTGGCTTCATGACATCAAAGAGCCCAACAATGACGACAAGAGAAGACTCTGACTAGTGACAGAGATTGGTTCCAAGAAACATCTTCTACAGAGTATATTCATTCACACACTGTGCTACCGATGACAAACATGGTTACATATGACTAAACAAAAGAAAGTTTGTCACCACAAAGATGTGATGTCTGAGAACTGTGCTTGGAGTGACCAGAAAAAACAGAATCAGAGATGATATCAAAAGAGAAAGAGTATGCATTTATCTTAAGCTACATACAGAAAACAATTTAATAAACTGGTTTGCCCATCTAGAAAGAATGCCGCGTGATTCCTTATCATGGAGTGCATATATTAAAAGAGGAGGAGAAGAGCAAGTGGCAGACCCATAATAAGATGAACAGATAACACCAAAGAAACGCTACAGCAACATACATTGACAGTGAGTAAAAAAAATATATATATATTTACGACACATAGTAACATTGCTGGTGTATGTCGGGGGGGGGTGGGGGCAACGATAGAACCAGAGGGATAAAGGCCGCTTGGTCAAGCAGTCGCCACGACGTGTGAGATCAGGATTTTTATTTCACTCCCGATAGAAAAAAATCCTTTCTGTCTACCGCGGGCTTCGAACCCGTACGTCAGCTTTTCAGCCAGCGGAAACATTGGTTTTAGCCGCACGGCCACGCGCACCTCATGAGTGACAATGAGTGACAATGAGTGACAATGAGTGACAATGAGTGAGGCCGTCAAAAGGGAGAGATCTAGAACTGTGTATCTCCTTCGACACCTGAACGGATACAGGAGAAAGTGCAGAAAGAAAAAAGAAAGAAAGAAATAAGGTGGATGAACCGGTCGATGAAAGAATGGAACCCGCTCTCTTCACCCCAGTAGGCCAGTCCAAATACTACAACACCGTGTCCTCGGTGAACTCGCGTAATTATGAGAAAAAGAGAGGAGTGTAAATATAATGGAGTTGTACAAGAGTTGGCCTTTTAAATGAGAAATGTTTGTGTAATGAAATAGTAATGTGAGAGTTAGCCAGGACAGACACCTAAGTCGGCAGTGAGGTGTCATGTTTTCTGATGTGATGGAAGCTAGCAAGCTTGCTCGAGTGTGCGACTATGTGAGAGTTAGCCAGGACAGACACCTAAGTCGGCAGTGAGGTGTCATGTTTTCTGATGTGATGGAAGCTAGCAAGCTTGCTCAAGTCACGGTTTTAATAATACGTTTCTTATTACCTGCGTCATAATACGTTTCTCATGACCTGTGTCAAGAAGTGGTACGGTAGCGTTAACTCGTGGGTAGTTGGTTTGATTTAGAATTGGATGTAGAGAAGACTGAGCGCAAACGCTAGCATCGTAAGACTACGACACTAAATAGCGACTAAAGACATTATCCATCTTCTTCTTTTCTCTTTCATGATACCGAAAAGGTGTCGTGGTTTATATCATTTGTCGTTCTTGAGCTGCTCGAACTGTCTGAATTAGTGATTTTCCTTTGTTGTTACATGTCTCTGTCACTGCATCTATCCATTTTCTCTCTTGGTCTTTTCCCATGCATCCTCGAGAAGAACGCCCTTGATGGTGATTGGTGAGGATTCAATCTGGACCAGGTGGTCAGGTGTAATAATACATTATTAACATCAGGTAACGTAGACCAGTGATTCCCAGACTGTGGTAGTCGTACCCCAGCAGAGCGCTCCTTGGATGCGCAAACAACAAATCTATTGATATGTGGAGATAGAAGAGGCACATACGCTAGCACTGTACGGCAAGTATGTATCAACTATTTCATGACTCGTGTCTTCTTCTCCTGTCCTATCTCATTTGCCTCTCAGCGTCGATGGGAAATATAGTTTGCGATCTTTAGCTCTTCTATAACCTATCCCGCTGCTGTGTTCCTAGTATTCCAAATTATCAAAAATCCATCTTTTCCTGGTCGGCCCTTTGGTTTGGTATTCTCGTAACGTTTATTGAAGGTTTTGGTGTTTTTTGTTTGTTGAAATCTGTCTGTCATATCACGTGATCAAACCATTTCATCTGTTGTTTCTTTATGTACTTTCTATGGTGGGAATTTCACCTTTTTAGCTCCCAGTGGAGCATAGGTCTTCAACAAACACTGTCCAAGTCGTTCTGTTTTTTGCCATTCTTTTAAGATTATCCCATGTCTTTCCCATCATCTTCATCTCTGCTTCTATCTGTCTTCTCCAAGAATTCCTTGGTCTTCCTCTTTGTCTTTTCCATGGGGATTCCAAAAAAGGGCCTGTTGTGTAATACTCTCGTTGGCTTCCGTAGTGTGTATCCTATCCAGTGCCATCGTCTTCGCTGTATCTCTTTATCCACTGGTATTTGACTGGTACATTTCCATAATTCTATGTTAGTGATTTTGTCCTTTCTATCCTTTGTCAATTTCTATCCTTTTATTCTGCGTAAGCAACCATTAATGAAAGTCTGTATCTTCGTGATTGTCAATTGTGTTGTTCTCCATGTTTTACAGCCATATAATAAGACCGACTTAACATTTGAGTTGAACATTTTTATTTTTGTACTTAGCCTAATTTCTTAGGATTTCCATATGTTTCCCAGTGAAACGATAGCTCTCTGCTTTTGATATCCTTATTTTGGTATAATTTTCTGTTCCTCCCTCTTTATCTATATTACTGCCCAGATATATGTAAGATTGTACGTCTAGTAGAGGTATTTCTCCTAGTTTTATTTGGTTATTGCCAACTGCATTAATTCTCATAATGTTGGTCTTATCTCTATTAATCTTTAGTCCTAGCTGTTGTGATCTCTCATCAGTATGCTCATTTTATCCTGCATCTGTTGAGGCTGTGTGATAGAAGAGCTATGTCATCAGCAAAGTCTAAATCAGCAAGTTTTTGGTCAGTGGCCACTAGATTCCATTTCTGTTGTTTTGAGTTATTTTCATAATCCAATCTATGACTAGTAGAAAGAGAAATGGAGACAGAAGGCATCCCTGCGTACTCCTGTTCTTATTTCAAATGCTTCTGTAAGCTGTCCTTCATGCACCACACTACATTTGTTCCTCCATACATTGTTTTTATCAGGTTAATAAACTTTATGGGGATTCCGTAATGACTCAGCAACTTCCAAAGCATTCTTCTGTCTAAACTATCAAATGCCTTTTCGTAATCTATGAAACCAATATAAAGTGGGGATTTTAGTTCTAAACTTTGTTCAACTATTTATACGTAGGGTAGTTATTTGATCAGCATATTATCTGTTCTTCCTAAAACCTGCTTGTTCATCTCTCAAATGTTTCTCTATGGCCTCTTTTAGTCTCTCTAGAAAATAGACACGTTTATGACTTAACTCAATTGCTCCTAAAGTGGTCTATTGATCCTAAAGAGATATGACTGAACTGAGCATGGCCAGTCAGCTGCGAATATAAAACAGTTACAATTTATGGACCTGCCTTTATTGCTTTTTGTACTTGCCAAAAGTGTCACGATAATTATTTAGTTGCAAGTTCGCCTTAAGGGCATGTTTAAAGAATTATTCTACCTTCTGGGCCGATGTTTTTTTGTTTTTTTTTGCACAAATTCTCCGTCTCAGGTTGTGGTAACAACACAGACAGGTGATCTAGCAAATTATGGTTTACACGTGGGAAAGGTTAGCCCGCAAGTTATGGACAAACGAAAAGAGTGTGTCGGAGACCAGTAAAAAGGAAGATAGAAATAGGTTTGAAGAAGCTCGTGGATAGACTAGTCGCAGACAGGGAACGTAGTGTTGATATTTACCTCACAACGATCCGTAAACGGTTGGTGATATATTTGATATGACAAGAAACTCTTTAAACAAAGCTTCACTACAGGAGGAGGTTCTTTGGTTATGGAAGCCTCGGTATCACTGCAAACGAATTAAAATCCATAATTGCTCAATCGTCCGTGCGAGAGTATTCATCCAAAATAATATCTCATCTCACAAATAAAGAAAGGTAACTGTAGTCCCCATCGTAGCAGTCTCAGCACACGCCAAAAGACATAAGGCGAAACCGCGCAGAAAGTGAACACATCCAACTGTTCCCTGCCATACGATATCATCATTCATCGTAAACAATTGGAATATCGAAACATGATCAAAACGGATGAGACACACAGCTCACGGAGTGCACAGACCACTTAACTCAGTAGCTCCTGCAACACGCCGGACTTGGAATATGATGAAACTGCAACAAGGAACACTTTTCAGACATAGCCTTCAATGGTTCCTGCGCCTATCCACCGTATACCGGAAGTACACGTCCTCCTGAAAATGATGATTGTCATATTTTTTTAAAAATGTATAGCACGTGATGATGTTAGGCCATCGTTGTGACTCCAATTCTGAACATATAAACACACAGATAGTCGTCTAACCTGCCATCTGTATCCATGCAACATTAGTTGCATGTTTCATTTGCTAATTGTGCGGGTAGTCATAAATGCTTATCTTTCTTATTCTAACGGTGTTGCACCATGCAAAAAACGGTTAATTTAATATTTGTTAATTGTACACATCAGTTTTCTTTCCTTTACTTTCTTATTGCCGCTCTCAAATCTAATGGTCAGCTACAATTTAATAACAAAGGAAAGTCAGATCTTAACACAATGAGGAACAAACAAATTGATTATACACACATTTAGAAAATAAATCACAGCCAAAGAAATCAATAATAGAATCAAATAAAATCAAAATAAAAATGCACCAGAGTGCAAAAATCATCAGAAATTGTAAATAGTAGACCACTATGTATATCTTGGTAGTAATATAGATCAAGAAGGTGAAACAAAGAAAGAGATCAGAGCAGGATAGCAAAAGCAGCAGAAAAATTTTAAAAACCTAGACAAAATATGAAAATCACAGATACAAAGCATTAAAACTAAATTAGAATATTCAACTCAAATGTATTATCAACCCCTAATGAAAGCTGGAAAAAAACAAAAGAGATTGAGAGAAAACTAAACACTTTTAAAGACAAATGCCTAAGAATAATATTCTGTGTGCAATGGAATGAATTGAAAACTATTATAGAAATAAAAGTAATGGCCATGAGACCAATGAAGTCATCTACAATTAGGAAGAGACAGGGTGGACATGTCAAACATGCGTTGAAAAGAGACAACAAAAGAATTTCAAATAGGTTCTTCTATGGAAACATCCGGATACAGGGAAGAGAAAAACCTAGAGAGACCCTAACAAGAACACCTATAGGAGAAGCAAAGTTATCAGTTATCAGATATACAGGAGGAGGTGTGATTCATCATCAGAAGAGACGCTCGTCCATAAAATAAGTACATTTTTCGGCTTTTTACCTGCTTAACACGAGCCGGCCCGGATCATGAATCTCAGGCGTCGAGCCTAGAAGCTGACATGAAGTTCAGCATATCTTGTTTGCTTGAAACTTCTCATGGAACCTACTGTCTCCACTCAGTCGCAAATGTCTCTCACAGCCGTATCCTACCAGAGACCGTTGCGTGTTATCCTCTTCGTGATGTCTGCAGTGACTTTTTCATTTCTACATGTTACATCGTAAATACTCTCTTTCGACCGTGTACAAATCCGCTACCAGGTCGTAACTCATTGAGGTGCATCGACTGCTGATATCAGATGACATGATATATTCGACCTGGGTATAACTTGGCTAACTTAATGGCATATTGGTAATTCTCTTTCATCGGTCATTTCCTGTAATTAATAGTAATCGCTTTGCTGAGCGCGTGACAAGTTGTATTTTATGTAGACATTAACTCTCAACTAATCAATAGCCAAGGTGCATTATGTTACTTCCATTTGTGTGCAACATTTGTCGTGCGTCACGTGGGTACAATATAACAGTTGTGTCAAGTTGACCATTTTGTGTCACATGCTCAGTTAGATATTAGCTTCGTCGTTCACCACACTTGTCTCATGAATGTCTAGCCATTGCGACAAATACACCAACACTGATAGAGTTGCTTGCACAGAACATAGACAAATGGCGAGATTTGAACAAAAATATCTTTACAAGGATTGGAAACTGCTAGAATAAAAATTTAGATAAGAGAAAAGAGTGGGTCTATGGCCTAGGCCGGCTACGGCTCGAAGGATCAATAGATAGATAGTACAGACCCAGTTGGCCGCTCGCCCCAGACGTAGTGTCAGGAAAGTAATATTGAAACACGTTTGACACGGACTCACTTCTGATGATCAGACTTGTATTTATTTGTCATAGAAGCGTAGGTGGCTGAGTGTGGTTAGTGTTTACTCTACTGACCAGAAGGTTTCGGGAGGAGGGAGGTGTGGGGCTGGGTAGTACAAAGGGTAAGACGTCGGCCTCTAGACAAGAAGGTCACAGGTTCGATTCCCACAACAGGCGGTGAAAATAAAAAAAAATTAAAATAAAAAAAGTTGAATCCACGGCTTTCCCCTGTCTCTGGGTAGTGAGATCCGATGTCTAGCCTTCTCTGGTAGTGAGATTCGATGTCTAGCCTTCTCTTGGTAGTGAGATTCGATGTCTAGCCCTCTCTGGGTAGTGAGATTCGATGTCTAGCCTTCTCTGGGTAGTGAGATTCGATGTCTAGCCTTCTCTGGGTAGTGAGATTCGATGTCTAGCTTCTCTGGGTAGTGAGATTCGATGTCTAGCCTTCTGGGTAGTGAGATTCGATGTCTAGCCTTCTCTGGGTAGTGAGATTCGATGTCTAGCTTCTCTGGGTAGTGAGATTCGATGTCTAGCCTTCTCTGGGTAGTGAGATTCGATGTCTTGCCTTCTCTGGGTAGTGAGATTCGATGTCTAGCCTTCTCTGGGTAGTGAGATTCGATGTCTTGCCTTCTCTGGGTAGTGAGATTCGATGTCTAGCCTTCTCTGGGTAGTGAGATTCGATGTCTTGCCTTCTCTGGGTAGTGAGATTCGATGTCTTGTCTTCTCTGGGTAGTGAGATCCGATGTCTAGCCCTCTCTGGGTAGTGAGATTCGATGTCTAGCCCTCTCTGGTAGTGAGATTCGATGTCTAACCCTCTCTGGGTAGTGAGATTCGATGTCTAGCCCTCTCTGGGTAGTGAGATTCGATGTCTAGCCTTCTCTGGGTAGTGAGATTCGATGTCTAGCCCTCTCTGGGTAGTGAGATTCGATGTCTTGCCTTCTCTGGGTAGTGAGATCCGATGTCTAACCCTCTCTGGGTAGTGAGATTCGATGTCTAGCCTTCTCTGGGTAGTGAGATTCGATGTCTAGCCCTCTCTGGGTAGTGAGATTCGATGTCTTGCCTTCTCTGGGTAGTGAGATCCGATGTCTAACCATCTCTGGGTAGTGAGATTCGATGTCTTGCCTTCTCTGGGTAGTGAGATTCGATGTCTAACCCTCTCTGGGTAGTGAGATTCGATGTCTAGCCCTCTCTGGGTAGTGAGATTCGATGTCTTGCCTTCTCTGGGTAGTGAGATTCGATGTCTAGCCTTCTCTGGGTAGTGAGATTCGATGTCTAGCCCTCTCTGGGTAGTGAGATTCGATGTCTAGCCCTCTCTGGGTAGTGAGATTCGATGTCTAGCCTTCTCTGGGTAGTGAGATTCGATGTCTTGCCTTCTCTGGGTAGTGAGATCCGATGTCTAGCCCTCTCTGGGTAGTGAGATCCGATGTCTAGCCCTCTCTGGTAGTGAGATTCGATGTCTAGCCCTCTCTGGGTAGTGAGATTCGATGTCTAGCCCTCTCTGGGTAGTGAGATTCGATGTCTAGCCCTCTCTGGGTAGTGAGATGCGATGTCTAGCCCTCTCTGGGTAGTGAGATGCGATGTCTAGCCCTCTCTGGGTAGTGAGATCCGATGTCTAGCCCTCTCTGGGTAGTGAGATTCGATGTCTAGCCCTCTCTGGGTAGTGAGATCCGATGTCTAGCCCTCTCTGGGTAGTGAGATCCGATGTCTAGCCTTCTCTGGGTAGTGAGATCCGATGTCTAGCCTTCTCTGGGTAGTGAGATCCGATGTCTAGCCCTCTCTGGGTAGTGAGATCCGATGTCTAGCCTTCTCTGGGTAGTGAGATCCGATGTCTAGCCTCTCTGGGTAGTGAGATTCGATGTCTAGCCTTCTCTGGGTAGTGAGATCCGATGTCTAGCCCTCTCTGGGTAGTGAGATCCGATGTCTAGCCTTCTCTGGGTAGTGAGATCCGATGTCTAGCCTTCTCGGAAAACGGCTAAAATAGAAGGTCTCGTGTGCGTTTTGCACACGTTAAAAAACCCTTGGCAATTGGAAATCGAAAAGAGAAGGGAAAAAAATGGTCGTTTCCTGAACAAAATTAATAGAAAAAATCTAGCCAAAACGTTAAAGCTCTTGACGATAACAAAATGAGAGTTCCTTTGTCGTCGAAGAATATCTGCGTGTAAGGTGGGAGACACTTGAGCACACTTGCCGCCAGTGTGGAAAGTAGGGAAAAAGTGATGTTCACGGACAAAAAATGCAGTCCCCGTGGACTTCAGTGGAGATAGAAAGGTGGCGGACGAGAACAAACAATAACTGAAGGGTTCGGGGTCAGTTCCCAGGGTTTTCTTTCCCAACTGAGGCGCCATGAAGTACTGCAACTGAGAATTCGTATCAGAGATTTTTTTTTTCCTGAGAAAATAGAGCGGCCTGACATAGTACTGTCCACTTAACATATACACAAATGTGCTGTTGGACATTAAGAAATAGTGGCACTGACACCTCCAGCTGTGAAGAGGGACTTTTACATTTAAAGATTATTGTCAGGGGCTTTTACAACAAAAATACAGCACTTTGTGATGTTTAGGGCCAAGGAATGATACATATATGACTTGGGGCCTCGGTAGCCTAGTTGGGAAAACCACCCGTCTGGACTACCGACTTTCGGACAACCTGTGTTTGATTCCCGCTGGGAGCAGTGTGAATTGTACTCGTGGTGGGACAAAAAAAATACTCCCACGGTTGACCCAGCCGTTGGCAGAAATGGGTACCAGGGTAATACTCTGGGAAGGTGATGAATGTCGCCTCGCATCTGAGTTTCGATGCTTGAGGCGACACTATACAGAAATCTCCGAACATTTCTGGACAGGCGGCCGAGCACATATGGGTGGAAACACGCGTGTTAAGACGCCGGTTCAAGTCTCGTACTCTACCTTTATACCTTACATATATGACTTGATTATAAATAAACATTAATTGTTGAAGTTTCCCGCGGATACATGACACAAGTGGGGTGTCGTATTGTAGAGCAATTGGCGGGAAACTGATACAGTTGGTGTTGTTGTTGTTATTAGAATCATCAGCACCGAACGAATCCATAGGTGCTTCAATATCCCTGTGGAGAAAATGTGAGGAGAACCCCGGGCCACATTCACGAACTTCGCTGCACGTTCTCGGATGGTGCAGGTTTCTGCTGACAACTGTTGACAGGCTGCCGCCATATTTATGTGAGGAGAATCCCGGCCCCACATTCACGAACTTCGCTGCACGTTCTCGGATGGTGCAGGTTTCTGCTGACAACTGTTGACAGGCTGCCGCCATATTTATGTGAGGAGAACCCCGGGCCCACATTCACGAACTTCGCTGCACGTTCTCGGATGGTGCAGGTTTCTGCTGACAACTGTTTGACAGGCTGCCGCCATATTTATGTGAGGAGAAACCCGGGCCCACATTCACGAACTTCGCTGCACGTTCTCGGATGGTGCAGGTTTCTGCTGACAACTGTTGACAGGCTGCCGCCATATTTATGTGAGGAGAACCCCGGGCCCACATTCACGAACTTCGCTGCACGTTCTCGGATGGTGCAGGTTTCTGCTGACAACTGTTGACAGGCTGCCGCCATATTTATGTGAGGAGAACCCCGGGCCCACATTCACGAACTTCGCTGCACGTTCTCGGATGGTGCAGGTTTCTGCTGACAACTGTTGACAGGCTGCCGCCATATTTATGGCCTACTATTTCGGATTTTAGTTGCCAAGGATTCTTTAACGTGCGTGTGCGCACACAGGACTTCCTTTTGTTGCCGCTATCGGAGGGGGCTAAACATCAGATCTCACTACCAAAGAGATCAGGGGAGGCTAACCTCATAAAGAAACCACGGATTAATTTTTCCTATTTTTTAAAAAAATCTGCACCGTTTATGGTGGGTTTTGAACTCGGACCCTTCCTGACGTCGTACCTCTATATTACCCAGTCCCTCCCCCTTTTCCCGATACAGCCGTGTATTAGACGATTTCAGGAGTCGCACTTTAGTATAATTCCCGTGTGTTACCAGGGCATCATTATGAGGGAGGTAAAGAATAGTGACACTGTGACCTTCAGGCATGTCGTAAGAGGCGACTAAGGAGGTGATCGATGGCTTGACAAGCTGTCATTGTAAAAGTATTGTTATGGAAACAGCGCCATAGATTTTAGAGCAGTGATCTCTGCAATATGTGCCACTTTGGCACGCAGGGTTCTGTTTTTGAGATTGTGGTTCTGCCCTATGTGCCGTCTTCGGCTCGAAAGGACAATAGATATATAGACTTTAGTATAAAGTTAAGGAATCAAGAAACTTGCCTGACAATTGATGTGACCTTAGGAGCAAGTGGTGGGGTTGTAGCGTATACTCTTACAAGTTATGGTGACAGCAAGTGGTGGGGTTGTAGCGTATACTCTTACAAGTTATGGTGACAGCAAGTGGTGGGGTTGTAGCGTATACTCTTACAAGTTATGGTGACAGCAAGTGGTGGGGGTGTAGTGTATACTCCTACAAGTTATGGTGACAGCAAGTGCTGGGGTTGTAACGTATACTCCTACAAGTTATGGTGACAGCAAGTGCTGGGGTTGTAACGTATACTCCTACAAGTTATGGTGACAGCAAGTGGTGGGGTTGTAACGTATACTCCTACAAGTTATGGTGACAGCAAGTGCTGGGGATGTAACGTATACTCCTACAAGTTATGGTGACAGCAAGTGGTGGGTTGTAACGTATACTCCTACAAGTTATGGTGACAGCAAGTGGTGGGGTTGTAACGTATACTCCTCCAAGTTATGGTGACAGCAAATGTGTGGGTTGTAACGTATACTCCTCCAAGTTATCGTGACAGCAAGTGCTGGGATTGTAACGTATACTCCTACAAGTTATGGTGAGAGCAAGTGCTGGGGTTGTAACGTATACTCCTACAAGTTATGGTGACAGCAAGTGCTGGGGTTGTAACGTATATTCCTACAAGTTATGGTGACGGCAAGTGGTGGGGTTGTAACGTATATTCCTACAAGTTATGGTGACAGCAAGTGCTGGGGGTTGTAACGTATACTCCTACAAGTTATGGTGACAGCAAGTGGTGGGGTTGTAACGTATACTCCTACAAGTTATGGTGACAGCAAGTGCTGGGGTTGTAACGTATACTCCTACAAGTTATGGTGACAGCAAGTGGTGGGGTTGTAACGTATACTCCTCCAAGTTATGGTGACAGCAAGTGGTGGGGTGTAACGTATACTCCTCCAAGTTATCGTGACAGCAAGTGCTGGGATTGTAACGTATACTCCTACAAGTTATGGTGAGAGCAAGTGCTGGGGTTGTAACGTATGCTCCTACAAGTTATGGTGACAGCAAGTGGTGGGGTTGTAACGTATATTCCTACAAGTTATGGTGACAGCAAGTGGTGGGGTTGTAACGTATACTCCTACAAGTTATGGTGACAGCAAGTGGTGGGTTGTAACGTATATTCCTACAAGTTATGGTGAGAGCAAGTGCTGGGGTTGTAACGTATACTCCTCCAAGTTATCGTGACAGCAAGTGCTGGGATTGTAACGTATACTCCTACAAGTTATGGTGAGAGCAAGTGCTGGGGTTGTAACGTATACTCCTACAATTATGGTGACAGCAAGTGTGGGTTGTAACGTATATTCCTACAAGTTATGGTGACAGCAAGTGCTGGGGTTGTAACGTATACTCCTACAAGTTATGGTGAGAGCAAGTGCTGGGGTTGTAACGTATACTCCTACAAGTTATGGTGACAGCAAGTGCTGGGGTTGTAACGTATACTCCTACAAGTTATGGAGACAGCAAGTGGTGGGTTGTAACGTACTCCTAAAAGTTATGGTGACAGCAAATGCTGGGGTGTAACGTATACTCCTACAATTTATGGTGACAGCAAGTGGTGGGGTTGTAACGTATACTCCTACAAGTTATGGTGACAGAAAGTGGTGGGGTTGTAGCGTATACTCCTACAAGTTATGGTGACAGCAAGTGGTGGGGTTGTAACGTATACTCCTCCAAGTTATGGTGACAGCAAGTGGTGGGGTTGTAACGTATACTCCTCCAAGTTATCGTGACAGCAAGTGCTGGGATTGTAACGTATACTCCTACAAGTATGGTGAGAGCAAGTGCTGGGGTTGTAACGTATACTCCTACAAGTTATGGTGACAGCAAGTGGTGGGTGTTACGTATATTCCTACAAGTTATGGTGACAGCAAGTGGTGGGGTTGTAACGTATACTCCTACAAGTTATGGTGACAGCAAGTGGTGGGGTTGTAACGTATATTCCTACAAGTTATGGTGACAGCAAGTGCTGGGATTGTAACGTATACTCCTACAAGTAATGGTGACAGCAAGTGGTGGGGTTGTAACGTATATTCCTACAAGTTATGGTGACAGCAAGTGCTGGGGTTGTAACGTATACTCCTACAAGTTATGGTGACAGCAAGTGGTGGGGTTGTAACGTATACTCCTACAAGTTATGGTGACAGCAAGTGGTGGGGTTGTAACGTATACTCCTAAAAGTTATGGTGACAGCAAGTGGTGGGGTTGTAACGTATACTCCTACAAGTTATGGTGACAGCAAGTGGTGGGGTTGTAACGTATACTCCTCCAAGTTATGGTGACAGCAAGTGCTGGGGTTGTAACGTATACTCCTCCAAGTTATCGTGACAGCAAGTGGGATTGTAACGTATACTCCTACAAGTTATGGTGACAGCAAGTGTGGGGTTGTTACGTATACTCCTACAAGTTATGGTGACAGCAAGTGGTGGGGTTGTAACGTATACTCCTAAAAGTTATGGTGATAGCAAGTGGTGGGGTTGTAACGTATACTCCTCCAAGTTATGGTGACAGCAAGTGGTGGGGTTGTAACGTATACTCCTCCAAGTTATGGTGACAGCAAGTGGGGGGTTGTAACGTATACTCCTCCAAGTTATCGTGACAGCAAGTGCTGGGATTGTAACGTATACTCCTACAAGTTATGGTGAGAGCAAGTGCTGGGGTTGTAACGTATACTCCTATAAGTTATGGTGACAGCAAGTGGTGGGGTTGTAACGTATATTCCTACAAGTTATGGTGACAGCAAGTGCTGGGGTTGTAACGTATACTCCTACAAGTTATGGTGACAGCAAGTGGTGGGGTTGTAACGTATATTCCTACAAGTTATGGTGACAGCAAGTGCTGGGATTGTAACGTATACTCCTACAAGTTATGGTGACAGCAAGTGGTGGGGTTGTAACGTATATTCCTACAAGTTATGGTGACAGCAAGTGGTGGGTTGTAACGTATACTCCTCCAAGTTATGGTGACAGCAAGTGCTGGGGTTGTAACGTATACTCCTCCAAGTTATCGTGACAGCAAGTGCTGGGATTGTAACGTATACTCCTACAAGTTATGGTGACAGCAAGTGCTGGGGTTGTAACGTATACCTACAAGTTATGGTGACAGCAAGTGGTGGGGTTGTAACGTATACTCCTAAAAGTTATGGTGATAGCAAGTGGTGGGGTTGTAACGTATACTCCTACAAGTTATGGTGACAGCAAGTGGTGGGGTTGTAACGTATACTCCTACAAGTTATGGTGACAGCTTTGCAAACAAGTAAAACAACAAAATACTGCCGCTTAGGCCTACATGCTACCTTCTTCCAAAACGAGAACAACTAAACGGTCAAAAGAATAAAGATAAACTGTACTACATCTAGAATATGAGCCGCGATAGTTCAGTGGTTAGTGAACTGGACTACAAAGGACAAGGGGTAGGGTTCGATCCCAACCGACGTCTTCCGGGTTCACCCAGCTTAAATGGGTATCGGATTTTTCTGGGAAAGTAAAGCGGCGCGGGCGTAATACCGACCACATTAACCCAAAAATCATGTGCTGAAGTCTGTAAAATTGATGGTCACTAATTCCATATTCCATATACGCCACTTGGCGTGACGGGGGTACTTTTACATCTAGAATGCACGGGACAAGTAAATCAAAGGAGATGAGAACAGAGATAAGAAATGAAATGATAAAATCAAAGGGAGAAGAACAACATATTAAAATAATAAAAATGATGATGAAAATGAGTAAGCTAAACATATTTTACAATTACATTCATTGGCTGAGACTCCGGCTGACTCTGTGTGGATGGACTGAGGTCGAATGTGGGGTGTGATGGGGCGTGACAGGGGGAGTTTGAGAAACAAGTCACGTGATTAGACGATCGTTCAGATAGGAGTCGCAGATGATAACAAGGTGCGAATGGTGGTCAAGAATTAGACAGGTATCGGCTGTGCTGTAACCTCTTCCCTGAATTGATTCGCTAGAGCAATGTATACTAGGGCGTGAAAGCATGAGCAAACAAAGCCAGACGTGCCATCGGGCAAGAACTGGAAGAATTCGGGGTAATGGGGGATCATAGAAGACCTGTGTAAAACATGGGATGAGCCTTAGCCCTTCTCTGTGTAACATCCGTTAAGACGGTGCCCTTCCCGGCCTTCCCTTATCACTTGATGTGGTTGCACAACTCCTCAAAACAGGATCCGAACCACGTCTCCGGTTTAGAAATAAAACCATACATTTCTCTTCTAGGTTGACAGTTGTCGGCTGAGCCTACAATTATACAAACATATTTAACGTCCTGGTTTCTCCATAACCGAACTGACGGTTTTTTCAACTGTTTCAGCCAATCATTTCAGGGGAAATGTTTACAACGCTGGCAAAAAAATACAAATAATCATATTTATTGCAGAGTTGTGTTCGTCACGAGTACGCATGCGTGGACGTCATCGCAAATGATAGCTACTTTTTTCGGTTGCTTAGTTTGGCCGTATACCGTAATGCACAGTCTTTTGTACCAAAGTGCTGTAGTATTCTGTCTATTGTTCTTTGTTATTTTCTGTTGATTATTTGTTCACTTTTTCTTCTTCCGCGTTTTGTAAACATAGCTCTTCCCCTGAAATAATTCGTTGATCTATCGCCTCGAAAGTTTCCGTTCATAATAACATTCTTTTATTCTGATTTGTCTTCTGATTGATTCAGCCAAAACTTGAATTGATTATTGTTCGCCCCCCCCCCCCCCGCCCCCAATAGACTTAGCTTGAACAGGTCGTACAATGATGTAAGTGCTGAATATCGTCGGCATTTATTAGGAATTTCATTTTGGTTTGTAGTTTAAATTAGCGCTGTGGGGACTGGGTGGTAAGTAAAGTACCCCCCCCCCCCCCGTCACGCCAAGTGGCGGCGTATAGGGAATATAGTGTTAGTGACCATAAATTTTACAGACCTTCAGCACATGATTTTTGAGGTAATGTGGTCGGTATTACGCCTGTGCCGCTTTACTTTCCCATAAAAAAATCCGGTACCCATTTAAGGCTGGGTGAACCCGGAAGCCGTCGGTTGGGATCGAACCCTACCCCTTGTCCGTTGTGGGGGACTGGGTGGTCCAGGGTAATACGTCGACCTCTGGACAAGAAGGTCCCGGTTGCCCCCCCCCCCCCCCCCCCCCCGATTGGAATTTGTCAAAAATCGAATCTGCGATGTCTTCGTGGTTTTATTTAAACACCCCCCCCCCCTCTCTGGATAGTGAGATTTGATGTCTAGCCGTCTCGGATAACGGCGAAAATAGAGGAGGTCCCGTGTGCAATCGCGCACGTTAAAGAATCCTTAGCAGTTTAAAAATCTAAAAGAGTAGACCAACAAATGGCCACTGTCGGGAAAACAAAATTGTGAAACAAATCTACAAAATCAAGCGGAAGACGGACGTAAGGGAGCGACAGGCGCAGATATCGCGGCTTTACCGCAAACTAGCGACACAACGCGTCCACGCCCTCTTAACTGACGAACGCTAAGAAGAAAAAGAATGCATGCAATAAAAGGACGGAACATTAGCTGTATGGAGAAGAGTAAACGAACAAACGTTTCGACTATAACAAAGTATTGAACACACACGAAGCAATCAGTTATATGTACACAAGCTGTGCCGCACCTGCACACGGTTTGTATATCTCTTGAACTGATCTAGACTGCTAGGATATTCAGCCTAGACTTTCGCGAAGCTCACAGTCCACCAGGAAGAAGACTCCTCGTAGTCATGACCTGTGGTGGTGACGAACACAACTGGAATAATTATAACAATCTGGAAGCTGCATCGCCAGTCTATAACGTGTATGGGTCATGTGCATTGTATACGGCACCCGCGTGCGCCACGTACTCGTGAGAAATTCCTATTAAAAAATACATATTTCTTAATGTCTGATTGAACGATCTCTCAATAAAATGCAACAACTTGTGACCGACCCCCACCATGTTTCTTGTGACCGCCATTAGTGTATGACGTCATATTCCTTTATTTCCGGCAAATAATTTACATTTCTAGCCCCGACTCCTTGTAGTATTTCTCCTTTTATTTCTATTTATTTTGTTCTCTTTCATCGTCTATCCTTGTTTACTTATCTTCTCACGAGGCGTGCCAGATCTGTACATCAGTTTGAGATTCAAGGCCTGGATGTTGTCGTTACTTTCATGGTTCCCTTGAAGTTGTGATAAGTAAATATATCACTCGGCGATTCTCACTTTCCATCAGTTCGCCATTGCTTGGATGTCAGACCAGAGTCAACAAATGCGCTGTGTGTGTAGAAAGTCGTGTTGTCATTACCCCATGTGTCACCGACTCGGTGTAAATACACACACACACGCATCGATAGTGTAATCGCTTGATTGAACTGACTCGCAGTAAGTTACTAAAAATAGCTTTGTTGAGATAGGTAAAGACTATACAAACATGTATATTACGTGTGTGGTAGACGTGCACTTGTGGAGTAATACCCGAGGTTAGGCGAGGGATGTGCGTCCGGGCGTGTCGAGAATGGTAAATCGCACAGGTTAGTTGTCTCTTTTATTGAAAGTCAGTTAGACTGCACTGTATCTCATAACATGTATGTGTTTGTATTCGTTGTTTTTTCGTTAACTTACCAGGTCCAGTAATTTTACCTGCTACTGTATGCAGTAAACAGTACAACCTGTGGCTGCCTGCTGCCTTGCAAGTAAGCTCGGGAGAGTAAAAGGCTAAGGGAGGGTACCCAGAAGTAAAACAACCCCACTGCCTTGTGGGTGAGAAGGCTAGCGGAGCCAACCGTAAACAAACCGACGGAAGGCAACAGAAAACCACCGTCGTAATTTCTTTGTACAATCATGAATCGCCACAACAATAGAAATAACGACAACAACGTTAAGGGGATTCCAATAGAAAACCCTGGTTCGGTAGGGGACATCATGTGCTACAGGTGATACCCGATCGTCATCAAGCTACTGTAAGCAAAATAAAGATAAAGCAAACACTAAAGATAGGTACTTGGAATGTGAGAAAACTCATGCAGAAGGGTAAACGAGAAAACATCATACAAGAAATGAAAAGAATGGGTTTACAATTACTAGGACTTTGCGAAATGAGATACACCGGATCAGGGTAGATGTATTCTGATAAACATAAAATAATCTATTCTGGAGGTACTGAACACCAAAGAGGAGTAGGTATCATCTTGGATGCAGAAAGAGCAAGAACAGTGAAAGGCTTTTACCCAATATCTGACAGAGTCCTTTTAGTGAAATTGTATGGAAAGCCAATAGACATAAATCTTATATAAGTTTATGCACCAACAGCAGACAGTCTAGAGGAAACAATTGATAAATTTTACAACGAGTTAAATGAGGCACTTCATAAATGCAAACCACATGAAAACACCATAGTTCTAGGGGATTTTAACGCAAAAGTAGGAAAGGAAAGAGTTGAGGAAGTAGTTGGTCATTATGGCTTAGGCGAGAATAATGAAAGAGGTGAGAAACTTATTGACTGGGCAAGAACACACAACATGATGATAGGAAACACCTGGTTTAAGCAACATCCAAGACGTCTGTGGACATGGAAAAGCGCAGGGACAACGCACGCAATAAAATTGATTATATAGTGATAAGCAATAGATTTAGAAACAGTCTGGTGTGTGTGAAAACTAGACCAGGGGCAGATTGCAATAGTGATCATGTACCAGTTGTGGGAAAGCTTAGAGTAAAATTAAAAACAACAAAACGAGCCTCAGTGAACATCAAGTTAAATTTAGATTGACAAAAATCAGACAAGAAGCTGCAAGACAAATATAAAATCACAATTCAGAACCGGTACAAGGCAATAGAGAAGATACCAAGCATTGATTAACAGTGGGAAATGCTAAAAGAATCAATGCGACAAACATCAAAAGAGTTCATACCACCAGTGAGGACAGATTCAAGAAAGAAATGGATGACAGATGACATTTTGCAGTTAATGGATACAAGAAGAAGAAACAAAGAAAATAGAGATGAGTATAAGAGATTAAATAGAGAAATTGTAGTAAAATGCAATGAAGCAAAAGAAGCATGGCTAAAAGAGAGATGCAAAGAGATTGAAATGCAACAAAAAGGAGATGCTAATGCTATATACAAACAAATTGAGGAATTAACAGGAAGAAAAACGCAATAAAAAACTGGACGTTTAAGATCAAAAGGATGAGAACTGTTGATGGAACAAGAAAACATAAGGGAACGATGGACAGAATGCATTATAGATCTTTATAATGATGAACGAACGGAAGTAAATATTAAGGATAATGGAGAAGGACCAGAAATACTCAGAGAAGAAGTGTTAGACGCCTTACGCAATATGAAAGCAGGCAAAGCTCCTGGACCAGATAATATAACTAAAGAAGACATTGAAGCCATGGGTGATTTTGTAATATAAATAATAACAAAAATATTGAATGATATCTACAACAGCGGATATATACCAGACGACATGCTCAAATCAATATTCATAGCCCTACCAAAGAAATCTGGTGCGATTGAATGCGATGATCATCGCACAATAAGCCTTATGAGTCATATGACTAAGATATTACTAAGAATCATCATGCGAAGAGTGCGAAACAAAATCAGTCCAGAAATTAGCGATGAACAGTGTAGTTTTGTTAGAGATAAAGGAACACGCAATGCCATTTATATCATAAGATCTTTAGTAGAAAGAGCCATCGGGGTGAAAAACAGATCTATACCTATGTTTCATAGATTACACCAAGGCATTTGATAAAGTAAAGCACCAAGAAATAATCAAAATATTAGAAAGCATAAACGTAGACAGCAAAGATCTAAGAACAATAAAGACCATGTACTGGCAACAAACAGCGGCCATAAGAACTGGAAATCAATTGGGAATGTTTCAAGAAATATAACAGGGTGTTGAACAAGGTTGTGTGCTGTCACCAGATTTGTTTAATATTTATAGTGAGATTATTTTAAGATCCATAAAGGACATGCCTGGAATAACAATTGGAGGTCATAATATAAATAATCTAAGGTATTCAAATGATACAGTCTTAATCGCTAAGAGTGAAAATGAGTTACAAGAAATGTTGGACATTATAGTGAAAGAAAGCAAAAATAAAGGACTCAGCCTTAATAGCAAAAAGACAGAGGTAATGGTAACAACAATGAAAAAGACATCACCTCAGTGCAAAATAAAGACAAGTGGAAAAATATTAAAACAGGTAAATGAATCTAAATATATGGGAACTTTGTTAACCTCAGACGGAAGATGTACAAAAGAGGTGAGATGCAGAATGGCTCAGGCAAAAGCAGCTTTCCAAAAAAATGAGGAAGATGCTATGTAATCCATTTTTGACAATATAAACAAGAAAAAGAGTTCTTAAATGTTACGTAGAGCCAGTCTTAACATATGGATGCGAATCATGGACAATATGATAACAGACAAGAAAATCACTGGAAATGTTGAAATGTGGTTTTACAGAAGAATGTTGATAGTACCATGGACAGATAAGAAGAGTAATGAAGATGTTCTGAAAGAGGCCTAAGCAAAAAGGGAGCTCAAACAATAGAAAATATTAGGAAGAAACAATAATCATTTTTTGGCCTTGTAATGAGAGGGGAACAGCTGGAATATATTGTAACAACTGAGAAAATTGATGGACGAAGAGATAGAGGGAAGCACACAGAAAATATACCAGACAGCTTAAGAGAATGGCTTGGCAGAATTTCAACATAAGAAATGATAAATAACTGTCGAGATCGAGAGCAGTGGAGAGACATGATCACCTACGCCAGCAGGCCCCGATACTTGATGATGAGTTAGTCACAAACGCGTGGTAGAACATTTAGTCATCAACGTTACGGAACATATCGTAATATCCTGTTGGTTTTGTGTTTCAGTCATTCATACTTGGAGAGTAGTCCAGTCTTCATTTGAATTGCTGCTGAAACCAGTCAGGTATAGTACACACCTTCTTTGTTTATTAGTTGGGACATATGGGCCATTTTTTCTTGCTACAAAGGTAAACAAAAAAACATGCTTATACCTGTGTATGTATGGAGTTGCTCAAGTGGTACACAAGACTGCTAATAACGAGTGGCAATCATGATTGCACTCAAACAAAACATAATTCTGTTTTGAGATGGCTTGGCGTGAAATAAGGCTTCACAAAATGTGGTAAAGAAAACGGGTCTTAATTCATGTACTGCGAGTGTTGTCTCATTGTGACTTCTGTTTCTGTTGTGATTTTGGGTAACTGACGCCCCATGTTTTCTGTTGTTATCTTGGGTAACTGACGCCCCATGTTTTCTGTTGTTATCTTGGGTAACTGACGCCCCATGTTTTCTGTTGTTATCTTGGGTAACTGACGCCCCATGTTTTCTGTTGTTATCTTGGAGAACTGACGCCCCATGTTTTCTGTTGTTATCTTGGGTAACTGACGCCCCATGTTTTCTGTTGTTATCTTGGAGAACTGACACCTCATGTTTTCTGTTGTTATCTTGGGTAACTGACGCCCCATGTTTTCTGTTGTTATCTTGGAGAACTGACGCCCCATGTTTTCTGTTGTTATCTTGGGTAACTGACGCCCCATGTTTTCTGTTGTTATCTTGGAGAACTGACACCTCATGTTTTCTGTTGTTATCTTGGGTAACTGACGCCCCATGTTTTTTGTTGTGATTTTGGGTAACTGACGCCCCATGTTTTCTGTTGTTATCTTGGGTAACTGACGCCCCATGTTTTCTGTTGTTATCTTGGAGAACTGACGCCCATGTTTTCTGTTGTTATCTTGGAGAACTGACGCCCCATGTTTTCTGTTGTTATCTTGGAGAACTGACGCCTCATGTTTTCTGTTGTTATCTTGGGTAACTGACGCCCCATGTTTTCTGTTGTTATCTTGGGTAACTGATGCCCCATGTGTTCTGTTGTTATCTTGGAGAACTGACGCCCCATGTTTTCCGTTGTTATCTTGGGTAACTGACGCCCCATGTTTTCTGTTGTTATCTTGGGTAACTGACGCCCCATGTTTTCTGTTGTTATCTTGGGTAACTGACGCCCCATGTTTTCTGTTGTTATCTTGGGTAACTGACGCCCCATGTTTTCTGTTGTTATCTTGGGTAACTGACGCCCCATGTTTTCTGTTGTTATCTTGGTAACTGACGCCCCATGTTTTCTGTTGTTATCTTGGGTAACTGAGGCCCCATGTTTTCTGTTGTTATCTTGGGTAACTAACGCCCCATGTTTTCTGTTGTTATCTTGGAGAACTGACGCCCCATGTTTTCTGCTTTCTGTTGTTATCTTGGAGAACTAACGCCCCATGTTTTCTGTTGTTATCTTGGAGAACTGATGCCCCAAGTTTTCTGTTGTTATCTTGGAGAACTGACGCCCCATGTTTTCTGCTTTCTGTTGTTATCTTGGAGACCTAATGCCCCATGTTTTCTGTTGTTATCTTGGAGAACTGACGCCCCATGTTTTCTGTTGTTATCTTGGAGAACTGACGCCCCATGTTTTCTGTTGTTATCTTGGAGAACTGATGCCCCATGTTTTCTGTTGTTATCTTGGTGAAATGACGCCCCATGGTTTCTGTTGTTATCTTGGAAACTAACGCCCCATGTTTTCTGTTGTTATCTTGGAAAAATGACGCCCCATGTTTTCTGTTGTTATCTTGGAGAACTGACGCCCCATGTTTTCTGTTGTTATCTTGGAGAACTGATGCCCCATGTTTTCTGTTGTTATCTTGGAGAACTGACGCCCCATGTTTTCTGTTGTTATCTTGGAGAACTGATGCCCCATGTGTTCTATTGTTATCTTGGAGAACTAACGCCCCATGTTTTCTGTTATCTTGGAGAACTGATGCTCCATGTTTTCTGTTGTTATCTTGGAGATCTGATGCCCCATGTTTTCTTTTGTTATCTTGGAGAACTGATGCCCCATGTTTTCTGTTGTTATCTTGGAGAACTGACGCCCCATGTTTTCTGTTGTTATCTTGGAGAAATGACGCCTCATGTTTTCTGTTGTTATCTTGGAGAACTGATGCCCCATGTTTTCTGTTGTTATCTTGGGTAACTGACGCCCCATGTTTTTTGTTGTTATCTTGGAGAACTGACGCCCCATGTTTTCTGTTGTTATCTTGGAGAAATGATGCCCCGTGTTTTCTGTTGTTATCTTGGAGAACTGACGCCCCATGTTTTCTGTTGTTATCTTGGAGAACTGACGCCCCATGTTTTCTGTTGTTATCTTGGAGAACTGACGCCCATGTTTTCTGTTGTTATCTTGGGTAACTGACGCCGCATGTTTTCTGTTGTTATCTTGGAGAAATGACGCCCCATGTTTTCTGTTGTTATCTTGGAGAACGGACGCCCCATGTTTTCTGCTTTCTGCCCACCATCACATAGTTACATTTACAATATACATCAGCACGCTTGTTCATAACGTATTACCTAATATCCTGGTTGCTCACTAACGCGCAGACAGACACTCAGGTAGATGGACAGACAGGCAGGGAGGCAGACAGATAAACAGGCAGGCAGACAGATAAACAGGCAGGCAGATAGAATGGACGGACGCATATAAGTATCGTTTAGTTGGAAACCGGATATGTTGTAAAAAAAAGTGGCATGTACAAGTGATGTTAATGTGTAGATGGTGTTGGCAAGTATAGGACCTGGCGAATAGTTTGACAAGATGGCGCCTTAAGCAGTGAAACATTGTGAGCTTTTTGTTTAGCGAAAGCGTGGAGCATGTAAAGATTCATTGTCGGTTGAGGATTCAGTCAGTGACTGGTGTATGATGAGTCGTACACGAGTGCATGAATTGACATAGATGTTCAAGAACATCGTCACTACTGTGGGGGATTCCCCTCGGCCCAACATCCGAGCAAGACAACAATGGAGCCGTGAAGAAAGTCGTACGGGAAAACCCAGTGCGTCACAATCAAAGGGGAAGCATCATTATTGGACATTAGTGTTGGATCAGTCCTTCACATCATTCGTGATGAGTTACACTTCGATAAGTGTACAAGATGAGAACCCAAGCGGCGGTGCTTGAGTGGCCGCGCACCCGTCCACAGGAATTTTTTTGTCCCGTGGTATCTATGCGCCTGTTAAGTTTTGGTGTAATTGTGTAGAACTAGAGGATAGTTGTATTTAGCGATGATAATGCTGCTATTTCGGTGTTTGCAATAACTACTCTGTAAACGAAAGTAAATGGTTTTCATGTGAATGCTCCTTATAGATAGACCATCATCATCAAGTACTGTGCCTGCTGGCGTAGGTGATCATGTCTCTCCACAACTTTCGATCTCGACAGTTATTAATGATTTCTGGTGTTCTTCTGCCAAGCCATTCTCTTAAGCTGTCTGGTATCTTTTCTCTTTGCTTCCCTCTATCTCTTCGTCCCTCAATTTTTCCAGTTGTTACAATATATTTCAGTTGTTCTCTTCTCATTACATGGACATTAAATGATAATTGTTTCTTCCTAATATTGGAAATTAGCTCTCTTTTTGCTTTAGCCTCTTACAGAACGTTTTCATTTCTCTTCTTGGCTGTCCATGGTACTCTCAATATTCTTGTGTAAAACCACATTTCTACAGCCTCCAGTGATTTTCTTGTCTGTCTTATTGTCCATGATTCACATCCATATGTTAAGACTGGTTCTACATAACATTTAAGAACTTTTCTTCTCCTTTATATTGTCACAAATGGATTCCATAGTATCTTCCTCATTTTTTAGAAACCAACTATATCCTTCAGAAAAATGCCATGTACAGCCTCCTTCTCCTCTCTAGAGAGCTGTGATGCTAAGCCTTGCTCATATCCTATGTGACCTTTGTTTCAATCAACGAAGCTCGCACAATCTGTCCAAAATGACTGGCTCTGTGTACGTGACTATTTCAGATGGACTACCATCATTCCCAGATGGTGTCACGCCAGAGCGTCTATACCCGAACTAAGTCCACTTATCTTTAGTTGACCATTCACTCAAGACTGCAAGAGGCTCTGCGTTATCAAAGACGTTTTCCTGGTTCTCTTCCAGCTGTGGTCGCTGACGATATCCCCGTTTCCCCTTTTAATGCATCTGTTTCCTTTTAATATAACTAAAACTATGATCATAAACAAAGAAAATTATCAAGATCTACAAATACATAACAAAGTTAAAGGAATACATCTGGAGATAGTTCAGAGCTACAACTACCTGTGACATTCTATAACCAGTGATGGAAAATGTATAACTGAAATAAACAAAAGAATAGGTATGGCAAAAAGTAATTTTAATGCCATGAAAAATATACTAACATTAAACAAATAACACCAGGGCTAAAACTAAGAATAGCAAAATGTTACATCTTCTCAATATTCGTGTATGGTGCAGAAACGTGGACATTAGACAAGAAAACAGAACAGAAAATTGAAACATTTGAAATGTGGATTTATAGAAGAATAGGTAGAATTGGATGGAAAGAAAACAAAAGATGAAGTTTTGAAACAACTAAAAATGAAAAGAGAACTACTAAATACAATTAGAACAATACAAATACAATTTTTGGGGCAAGTTAAAAGACACAACAGCCTAATAAAAGTAATATTGGAAGGGAAAATACAAGGTAAAAGAGGCAGAGGCAGACCTAAACTAACATGGACGAGTAACATCAAAAGATGGACAAGTCAACCTATGACAACCTGCACCATCAAAGCAAGAGACAGAGTGGAATGGCGCTCCATGGTAGCCAACCTTCGATGCGGAGACGGCACTGAACGATGATGATGTTTCCTAAATGACCTTGTCCTAATGCTTTCAAAACAAAGCTCAGCAAAAAGACAATCTCAAGTCACGCAACAATCCAACCTTTAACAAGACAAGGATGCAGACAATCCAACCTTTAACAAGACAAGTATGCAGATACGTACATCCCAGCGGCTGCTTACAAGTCGGAAGTGTGTAACGTGTTCCGGTCAACTGTTGGGACAGCCTTGGACTTCACTGAAGGCACAATTCACGTGCCAATTGTTTTTCATTTATTTTAGATGATCTTTGGCGTCTGGGCACACGGGTTTCCCCTGGTTCCATGGTTTTTTTTTTTGTCTTCCTTTCCCTAGTCCCAGTTTTTTTTTCTTCCTTTACCTGCCCATAGTTTTTTTTCTTCCTTTCTCAGCCCATAGTTTTTTTTCTTCCTTTCCCTGCCCATAGTTATTTCTTCCTTTCCTGCCCATCGTTTTTTCTTCCTTTTCCTGCCCAGTTTTTCTTCCTTTCCCTAGTCCCATAGTTTTTCTTCTTTCTTTTTCTGGTTCTATAGTTTTACTTCTTCTTTTTCTTGGTCCCATAATTCTTAACACAATACAATACAGCACAGAACAGCACAACACAACACAACACAATACAATACAATACAATACAATACAATACAATACAATACAATACAATACAATACAATACAGCACAGCACAGCACAGCACAGCACAGAACAGCACAACAACACAACACAACACGATACAATGCAAACAATACAAGACAACTCGTTTTAACACAATACAATGATATACAATACGACACTGTACAGTAGAATACAATCAACGTGGCATCATTATTTCAATCATTAGTTAAGTTAGGAATGTAAAAACAACGAGGAATAGCGTCCTTCTCCAAATGCCACCGTGTAGTGCTGTGGGATACCGTTCTGATGGTTCTGGGTTCAGTTATTCAAATGTGGCAATTGAAATAAAACAAACAAATGAGTCCTGAGATTCTATCTGGAAAAATAAGATGGCCTGGCGTTATGCTGATCATATCACACAAACATGGGAAGATGGCCATTATAAAAATATTGGCATTAGCACCACATTGACCCTCATTTTTAATGATGCGATGATACACAACAAAATTTACACCTTTAACACATAAGTGCCGTGGGGCTACATTTATCTTTGGATGTAGTTCATGATGTTGTTGTTATGATGTTGTATTGGCGAGCACACAAACATTGGATGTCGGTGCTGGAAGGACTTGTTCAACTGACTATAGTCTCGCACATTTCACATCGTCATGGCGTGCCGTCTCTGGCCCCACCATTTGAACGTGTTCCGTGTCCTCATTTATCCCCACTCCGTGTTATCAGTCCAAGTTAGTTCCCATGATTCCGTCCCTTTAACCCTACATTTCCCTCAATTAAAAAAAAAATAGAATAAATTTATGAGCTGAGATATGTGGAGGGCACGATTAGTCTTCTAGTTATCCGGGGAGGTAAGTTATTATCAGCTGATCTCTTCACGAAATGTTTTCCTCCACAGTTGTTTGTCGCGAATACTTTAGTTGATTTGTTATATTTGTGTCTTTACAAGAATATAAAATGCTCATGCTTCTTCTATTATACATTTAAAATGATTAGAAGAACTATCTTATAATAAAAAAAAAAGACTTTTCTGGTTAAAACTTGAATATGAAATTCCAGAAACTCGCAGATTTGCCAGTCCGTGATCCGTTTGTTATGACCATTCTAGTAGCCTCCGTCAGTCATAGTTGACTATGGATTATGCAGCATCCCAAGGACATGTATTTCTTTCACCGTGTATTCTCTTTTTTCTTGCTTGAGTTTGAGCTTTAGATTGTGTTTTCTCAGATTGATGTCTGCAGCTAACTCTCCCCCAGGCTGCAGGGTTTTATTGTCACGTTTACACACTCTTGAAATAGGAGTTTTGGGCGCTCCCTAGTTCTTTTGTCATGTTCTAGTTGTCCATAAAGTATCATCATCGTCAAGTACCGGGCCTGCTGGCGTAGGTGATCATGTCTCTCCACAACTTTCAATCTCGACAGTTATTTATCATTTCTGTTGTTGACCTTCTGACAAGCCATTCTCTTAAGCTGTCTGGTATTTTATCTCTTTGCTTCCCTCTATCTCTTCGTCCCTCAATTTTCCCAGTTGTCACAATATATTCCAGATGTTCCCTCTCATTACATGATCAAAAAAAGATTATTGTTTCTTCCTAATTTTGGAAATTAGCTCTCTTTTTGATTTGGTCTCTTTCATAACGTTTCATTACTCTTCTCAGATGTACATGGTGTTCACAACATTCTTCTGTAAAACCACATTTCTAGAGCCTCCAGTAATTTTCATATCTATTGTCCTATTGTCCATGATTCGCAAACGTATGTTAGGATTGGTTCTACATAACATATAAAAGTCTTCTGCTTTCTATTGTCAAAAATGGAGTTCACAGTATCTTCCTTATTTTTTTGTGTAAAGCTGCTTTGACCTGAGCCATTCAGATCTGTTGTACATCTACCATCTCACCACTGTTGTACATCTATCATCTCACCTCTGTTGTACATCTACCATCTCACCTCTGTTGTACATCTATCATCTAACTTCTGTTGTACATCTACCATCTCACCTCTGTTGTACATCTAACATCTCACCTCTGTTGTACATCTACCATCTCACCACTGTTGTACATCTACCATCTCACCTCTGTTGTACATCTACCATCTCACCTCTGTTATTCATCTATCATCTCACTTCTGTTGTACATCTACCATCTCACCTCTGTTGTACATCTATCATCTCACCCCGTTTGTACATCTACCATCTCACCTCTGTTGTACATCTACCATCTCACCTCTGTTGTACATCTATCATCTCACATCTGTTGTACATCTATCATCTCACCTCTGTTGTACATCTATCATCTCACCCCTTTTGTACATCTATCATCTCACCCCTTTTGTACATCTATGATCTCACCTCTTGTACATCTTCCATCTCACCTCTGTTGTACATCTACCATCTCACCTCTGTTGTACATCTACCATCTCACCCCTTTTGTACATCTACCATCTCACCTCTGTTGAACATCTATCATCTGACCTCTGCTGTACATCTACCAGCCCACCTCTGTTGTACATCTACCAGCCCACCTCTGTTGTACATCTACCATCTCACCTCTGTTGTACATTCTTTCATCTCACCCCTTTTGTGCATCTACCATCTCACCTCTGTTGAACATCTATCATCTGACCTCTGTTGTACATGTACCAGCCCACCTCTGTTGTACATCTACCAGTCCACCTCTGTTGTACATCTACCATCTCACCTCTGTTGTACATCTTTCATCTCACCCCTTTTGTGCATCTACCATCTCACCTCTGTTGTACATCTACCATCTCACCTCTGTTGTACATCTACCAGCTCACCACTGTTGTACATCTACCATCTAACCTCTGTTGTACATCTATCATCTCGCCTCTGTTGTACATCTACCACCTCACCTCTGTTGTACATCTATCATCTCACATCTGTTGTACATCTACCATCTCACCTCTGTTGTACATCTACCATCTCACCTCTGTTGTACATCTACCATCTCACCCCTGTTGTACATCTACCATCTCACCTCTGTTGTACATCTTCCATCTCACCTCTGTTGTACATCTACCATCTCACCTCTGTTGTACATCTACCAGCCCACCTCTGTTGTACATCTACCATCTCACCTCTGTTGTACATCTTTCATCTCACCCCTTTTGTACATCTACCATCTCACCTCTGTTGTACATCTACCATTTCACCTCTGTTGTACATCTACCATCTCACCCCTTTTGTACATCTACCATCTCACCTCTGTTGTACATCTACCATCTCACCTCTGTTGTACATCTATCATCTCACATCTGTTGTACATCTATCATCTCACCTCTGTTGTACATCTATCATCTCACCCCTTTTGTACATCTATCATCTCACCCCTTTTGTACATCTATGATCTCACCTCTTGTACATCTTCCATCTCACCTCTGTTGTACATCTACCATCTCACCTCTGTTGTACATCTACCATCTCACCTCTGTTGTACATCTACCATCTCACCTCTGTTGTACATCTACCATCTAACCTCTGTTGTACATCTACCATCTCACCTCTGTTGTAAATCTATCATCTGACCTCTGTTGTACATCTACCATCTCACCCCTTTTGTACATCTACCATCTCACCTCTGTTGAACATCTATCATCTGACCTCTGCTGTACATCTACCAGCCCACCTCTGTTGTACATCTACCAGCCCACCTCTGTTGTACATCTACCATCTCACCTCTGTTGTACATTCTTTCATCTCACCCCTTTTGTGCATCTACCATCTCACCTCTGTTGAACATCTATCATCTGACCTCTGTTGTACATGTACCAGCCCACCTCTGTTGTACATCTACCAGTCCACCTCTGTTGTACATCTACCATCTCACCTCTGTTGTACATCTTTCATCTCACCCCTTTTGTGCATCTACCATCTCACCTCTGTTGTACATCTACCATCTCACCTCTGTTGTACATCTACCAGCTCACCACTGTTGTACATCTACCATCTAACCTCTGTTGTACATCTATCATCTCGCCTCTGTTGTACATCTACCACCTCACCTCTGTTGTACATCTATCATCTCACATCTGTTGTACATCTACCATCTCACCTCTGTTGTACATCTACCATCTCACCTCTGTTGTACATCTACCATCTCACCCCTGTTGTACATCTACCATCTCACCTCTGTTGTACATCTTCCATCTCACCTCTGTTGTACATCTACCATCTCACCTCTGTTGTACATCTACCAGCCCACCTCTGTTGTACATCTACCATCTCACCTCTGTTGTACATCTTTCATCTCACCCATTTTGTACATCTACCATCTCACCTCTGTTGTACATCTACCATTTCACCTCTGTTGTACATCTACCATCTCACCCCTTTTGTACATCTACCATCTCACCTCTGTTGTACATCTACCATTTCACCTCTGTTGTACATCTACCATCTCACCCCTTTTGTACATATACCATCTCACCCCTTTTGTACATCTACCATCTGAGGTTAGCATTGTTCCCACGTGTTTCTATAAATATATGAAAGTAATACGAGCATTAACTACTATTAAGACGGTGATTCTTTCAGACGGGCTGTGGTGAATGCAACGTTCTATAATGGACATGCGAGCTGACGATGAATGTACTTGGCTCAGCACAGCTTCTTCCATCAATGTTGCAACCTTTCCACGATTAGAACTAAAATGTCACTTTTAGATTAAAATAAACAGCTGTTCCCAGAAAGTTAAAAAAAAAATGTATGGCAAGCAACACAACCAACAATAGAACTATGGTAAAAGTCTGACACAACAAGCAGGAAACTACTATCAACGTTGGACTGGTTCACTCCAATCAACCGAGACTGTCCGTTAGAGATAAATCACACAGCGGCAATAGCTTTATCAAACACAATACAGATTAAAACGTCAAAGACAAAACAATGTCCCACTAGCTGATGCTGCTCCAGGCTTTCCCTTCCAATTGCTACTTCCTTAGTGCAAGACGTGGGCGTTAATGGTGGCAGCTGAAAAGTACATTTCATCATTTCATGATATGAGGTGCTACGGAAGTGAATGAACTACAAGAAATGATAGGCATAATAGTAGAAGAAAGCAACAAGAAAGGTCTCAGTCTCAATAGTAAGAAAACAGAAGTAATGGTCATATCGAAGAAGCAATCATCACCATCAATGCAGCATATAAATAAGCAGGACAAATCTGAAACAAGTGCAACGTTTCAAATACTTGGGCACAATAATTACATCAGATGGGAGATGCACCACAGAAATAAAAAGCAGAATAGCTCAGGCCAAAATAGCATTTCAGAAAATGAAAAATATCTTATGCAACAAATCTATGTCAATAAAATGAGAAAGAGAGTTCATCAGTGCTATATAGAACCAATTCTGACCTATGGAAGCGAATCATGGACAGTAGACAAACAAATGAAAAGACGGTTAGAGACCACAGAGATGGGATTTCTCAGAAGAATGCTGAAAGTTCCCTGGACAGATAAAAAGACCAATGAGGAAGTTCTCAAAGAGGCCAACACAAAAAGGGAGCTCTTAAAAAACATCAGAAAGAAGCAATCAACATTTTTCGGGCACATCATGAGAAGAGGAAAGTTGGAATACTTGGTTACAACTGGCAAAATAAAAGGAAAGAGAGATCGCGGACGACAAAGAGAGAAAATACTGGATAGCTTGGTGTCATGGCATGGAAAACAGTCAACAACAAAACTGATACGATGCACTGTAGATAGAAGATTGTGGAGGGACATGATCGCCTACGCCAACCGGCAGGGTACATGATGATGATGATGATGTATATCCATACATTTCGACCCAACACATACGACTTCAGCACTGAACTTTTGGTTCCGGGTTGCCTTTCCTCTTGATGATTATTCGCTTGACCAGATTGTTAGTCTTTAAAAGCTAAACAAAGAAAGTGACAACATGGTTTGATCATATTCAACACAGTTACCAAGAAACAATAATGTCAGGATAGTTCATGAACAACAGAAAAGAGGGCGATGGAACCAAGACAAGAAGAACTCCTTACACTAGTCACTAATGCTCATTGTTTAAAACATATTTGATAGAGAGCCAAGACAAGAACTCCTTACACTAGCCACTAATGCTCATTGTTTTAAACATATTTGATAGAGAACCAAGTGATTGGAAGACAACACTTGCGTCACAAACTGAGTCGAAAGGCAGCAGCCCGTAGGTTGCTGAGTTAATAACCAGTCAGTTAACTAACCAATCAACATCCAGCCAGTCATCCAACTAAGCAACCAGCGAGCCAACCAATCAGTTAACTAAGCAACTATCAAACCAAGCAATTAACATCCAGCCAATCAGTCAACTAAGCAACTATCAAACCAAGCAATTAACATCCAACCAATCAGTTAACTAAGCAACTATCAAACCAAGCAATTAACATCCAACAATCAGTTAACTAAGCAACCAGCGAACCAAGCAATTAACATCCAACCAATCAGTTAACTAAGCAACCAGCGAACCAACCAATTAACATCCAGCCAATCAGTCAACTAAGCAACTATCAAACCAAGCAATTAACATCCAACCAATCAGTTAACTAAGCAACTATCAACCAAGCAATTAACATCCAACCAATCAGTTAACTAAGCAACCAGCGAACCAAGCAATTAACATCCAACCAATCAGTTAACTAAGCAACCAGCGAACCAAGCAATTAACATCCAGCCAATCAGTTAACTAAGCAACCAGCGAACCAAGCAATTAACATCCAGCCAATCAGTCAACTAATGAAACCAGTCAAGCTACCAAGCAACACCCTGCCAGCCACTCGGCCAACTAACCAATCAACATCCAGCCATTCAATTAACCAACCAACCAGCGAGTCCAACTGATCAATAAACATTTAGCCACTCATTCAACCAAAAGGACAAAAATAAATCGAATTCTTTTGGATAATACAATATCTATTTCTATGTAAATTACAAGGGGGCACCCGCATTTTGACAACACTCTCAAAGTGCGATGTTATTGTTGTCTTTCAGATTTACAAATGGGGTGACCGTTACGCGTTCAACAACAAATGAATCAACAATAATTAATTTTTTGTTTGTTTTGCAAAAATAAAATAAAGTAAAAACGAAGTGTGAAGATCACCTTATGAAACACAAAGCACACGTTGGTTCCAGCGTTCTGAAGTACGGACTCTACTCACTCACAAGTTGTTTGTGTCACGATTATTATAATAGACACATACGTTATCTGCTATTCCAAAAATAAACTTAAACCCAAAAGACAAGGCAAGATATAATCAGACATTATTGTCTTGTATGTCAATCAGGGGAGCAAACTGATGGTCCCTCACAAGACTTCAGCTAAGGACATTCACAAGCCAGAGCAACGAGTAAGCTCTTAGAGTAGCTTCCACTTCGTTTATTGTTGGAATGTTTTAACATTAACAATAACTGCTGTCACTCAAACTCAATAGTAACCATTTCCATGGATTATTTCAACTTAACAGGCAAGGGTGGCACAAAATAGGCCACACAGTGCCGTTACTTGAAATTAGGCCTTGGTTCATGCAGTTCTCTCTTGTGACTGCTGATAGCCTCGTTCATATGTTCCTAGCCCTGTATATTGATCACACCCGACGGTAGTCGAGTAAACAGCCCTCATCTTGTTCTACGATAATTGTAAGTCTCGACTTTATATTTGAAATCTCATCTCTTAGGTAATTACATTGCTGTAGTACCTAGTTTATGTATGGCATCGCGTCTAAAATAAGAATGTGTGATTGGAATGGTTCAAGTCAGGCGTTGTCACATTCTTTGGATGTCATATACCTAGGCCTTGACATGCTAGCATTTTTGTGTAGAGTTCTGCTGTTCTGGATATGTGTAAGTGGGTACGCTGATAAATTATACGGTTCTGAGTACATAGAGAATTGATAAATTATACGGTTCTGAGTACATAGAGAACTGGTAACTTATACGTTTCTGAGTACATCATCATCATCATCATCATGTACCATACTGGTTGCGTAGGCGATCATGTCCTTCCACAATCTTCTATCCACAATACATCGTATCAGTTCTGTTGTTGACTGCTTTCCATGCCATGACACCAAGCTATCCAGTATTTTCTCTCTTTGTCGTCCGCGATCTCTCTTTCCTTTTATTTTGCCAGTTGTAACCAAGTATTCCAACTTTCCTCTTCTCATGATGTGCCCGAAAAATGTTGATTGTTTCTTTTTGATGTTTTTTAGGAGCTGCCTTTTTGTGTTGGCCTCTTTGAGAACTTCCTCATTGGTCTTTTGTCAGTGCAGTCCAGGGAACTTTCAACATTCTTCTCTGAATACATAAGAGAACTGATAACTTTCAGGGATTTGTGTTGGTGGAGTATGTAAGGAACTGATAACTTTCAGGGATTTGTGTTGGTGGAGCATGCAAGGAACTGATAACTTTCAGGGAATTGTGTGGATGGAGTACGTAGAGAACTGATAGCTTGCAGGGATTTGTGTTGGTGGAGTATGTAAGAACTGATAATTTTCAGGGATTTGTGTTGGTGGAGCATGCAAGGAACTGATAACTTGCAGGGAATTGTGTGTGATGGAGTATGTAAGGAACTGATAACTTGCAGGGATTGTGTTGGTGGAGTATGTAAGGAACTGATAACTTGCAGGATTTGTGTTGGTGGAGTATGTAAGGAACTGATAACTTGCAGGGATTTGTGTTGGTGGAGTATGTAAGGAACTGATAACTTGCAGGGATTTGTGTTGGTGGAGTATGTAAGGAACTGATAACTTGCAGGGATTTGTGTTGGTGGAGTATGTAAGGAACTGATAACTTGCAGGGATTTGTGTTGGTGGAGTATGTAAGGAACTGATAACTTGCAGGGATTTGTGTTGGTGGAGTATGTAAGGAACTGATAACTTGCAGGGATTTGTGTTGGTGGAGTATGTAAGGAACTGATAACTTGCAGGGATTTGTGTTGGTGGAGTATGTAAGGAACAGATAACTTGCAGGGATTTGTGTTGGTGGAGTATGTAAGGAACTGATAACTTGCAGGGATTTGTGTTGGTGGAGTATGTAAGGAACTGATAACTTTCAGGAATTGTGTGGATGGAGTATGTAAGGAACTGATAACTTGCAGGGAATTGTGTGGATGGAGTATGTAAGGAACTGATAACTTGCAGGGAATTGTGTGGATGGAGTATGTAAGGAACTGATAACTTGCAGGGAATTGTGTGGATGGAGTATGTAAGGAACTGATAACTTGCAGGGAATTGTGTGGATGGAGTACGTAGAGAACTGATAACTTCAGGGATTTGTGTTGGTGGAGTATGTAAGGAACTGATAACTTTCAGGGATTTGTGTTGGTGGAGCATGTAAGGAACTGATAACTTTCAGGGAATTGTGTGGATGGAGTATGTAAGGAACTGATAACTATCAGTTATTTGTGTGGATGGAGTATGTAAGGAACTGATAACTATCAGTTATTTGTGTTGATGGAGTATGTAGGGAACTGTTAACTTTCAGGGATTTGTGTTGGTGGAGTATGTAGGGAACTGTTAACTTTCAGGGATTTGTGTTGGTGGAGTATGTAAGGAACTGATAACTATCAGTTATTTGTGTTGATGGAGTATGTAGGGAACTGTTAACTTTCAGGGATTTGTGTTGATGGAGTATGTAGGGAACTGTTAACTTTCAGGGATTTGTGTTGGTGGAGTATGTAGGGAACTGTTAACTTTCAGGGATTTGTGTTGGTGGAGTACATAGAGAACTAGGGAAAAGGCAAATAATTGCAGTGCTGCGGCAAAGTTGGTGGCAGGAGCAAGTAGTTGGGTGTATCGTACACTCCGACAAGGTTTTGTGACAACTTTACAAAAAGGAACACAACAAAATACTGACGTTTCGGCTTACTGCCACCTTCTTCATGAAACGAAACAACACAAACGAACAACGAAGTAAAGTAAACTCTACAACATCTAGAATGAGAAGAGCAGGTAAATCAAAGAGAAATAAACAGATGGATAAAGATGAAATGATGGAACGAAAGAGACACGTGCTGCATATTGGAGGATAACAAATGGATAAAATGTGAAAATTATTCATCTAAAATATTATAAAAATGAAAGTGAGACTTAACTGAAGCAAGATCCAAAAGTATCCAGCGAGTAGATTACTGTGAATCAGGTGACACGCAGGAGTTAGGCGGGAGGGGGTTTTGGGAAATCATTGACGTGATTAAACGAATAGTTGAACGAGATAATCAGGTATAAGAATGAGGTGCAGTCAATCGTGATTACCTGTGTCACAATGATAAGACAAACATAACACAACATAACGATTCTTTAAAAAACATTGCAAGAACATCAGACGTAAGGGCTGAACGCAAAACAGATGGATGGATAGGATATTAGGAACGGTATGAAACATAACAGCAGCACAGACCAACAGAAGAGCCGATGACAGGAAATCTCCCCTCGACGCTGAAAGGCAAATGAGGAAGGAGAGGAGAAAATTAAATATCGAATTAAAGCATTTTAATATAATCAATACACAGAGATCTGCCAAGAAGACTTTGTTTTCCCTCGACGCTGTGAGACACAATATAACAGAAGAGGCATACAGAGAACGCGTTTAAACTAAGGAATTGTGTGAATCATTAACATGTATCTATCTATTGACCTTTCGAGTCGTAGCCGGCCCATAGGGCATAGACCCAGATACTCTTTCTCTTACCTAATTTTTATCCTAGCAGGTTTCGGCATGGTTGGCCTCTTTTCCTCTTACCTGTTGTCTCCCACATGAAATTTGCTTTGTTATTCGGTTATTATCTCTCCTCATCACACGTCCAACATATTACCATCGTCTTTCCTTGATTACCGAAGACATTAGTGGTGCGTGGTTTCCGGTTGGATCCCAAATGGAGGATTTGTTTTCTCCCGCTGGAACCGTTGATCAGAGGTGTAACAAGCCGCTATCGTAAACACGATTTGTTAATGAAACGTAGACCTGAATAAACATGTATACACTTCCGTTATTCCCATAAAAAGGTTGGCCGTCTTTGGGGAGACCTTGAGAGAAATTGAATCGATTCTGTTCACTATTATCTAGTTTCACGTACAGTTTGACAATAATCTATGATGGGGTGGGAGCCGCGATAGCTCAGTGGTTAGTGAACTAGACTACAAAGGACGAGGGTAGGCTTCGATCCCAACCGACGGCTTCCGGGTTCACCCAGCCTTAAATGGGTACCGGATTTTTACGGGCGTAATACCGACCACATTACCCCAAAAATCATGTGCTGAAGGTCTGTAAAAATATAGGGTCACTAACAAACACCATATTTCCCTATACGCCACTTGGCGTGACGGGGGTACTTTACTTTTTACTATGATGGGGTGAGATTCCAGAGTGAGCTTATTTGTTACAATAATCTATGATGGGGTGAGATTCCAGAGTGAGCTTATTTGTTACAATAATCTATGATGGGGTGAGATTCCAGAGTGAGCTTACTTGTTATCGTCCAGTTTGGGGAGCTCTGTTCTCATCGAAAGTCTCCAATAAAGCTTCTTTCATATTAAATAAACATTTCATAATAAACAATAAACAGTTCATATTAAATAAACATTTCATAATAAACAATAAACAGTTCATATTAAATAAACATCACCTTGTATCCAGCGGTTAAATTAGTAGGGAGACGAGGCAAACAACGACGTTTCGGTAAAAACCTTCATCAGGTAAAAAAAAACAAAAAAAATACAAAAATCAACACAATGGGCAAATACTATTCTAAAATAAACAAAGAAATATAAACAGATTTACATTTAGCTGCTGGATGCAATGTTCATTGTACATGTTCTCTGCAGCTGTACCCACGGCCACGCGTAGTATTCAATATTTTATATATTTGATATCTGTGCTTATCTCCATTGTTACACGTCCAGTCAGCCAGCAGAGTTGCGCAATATCGTATCCGTGTACCGTCACCATAGCTGTCTGCTTCAGCTCAAAAATGGATTATTAGTTGAACCTCTATCAACATGAGCGTTTTTGTTTGACGGAAACTGCGCAGTTCATACACTTTTACGAGGGAAGCGTTGAGACTGTGACATATTATTGTGCGTGTGTGACGACATTATGGCAGGTTGTGTTTTAGTTCTATACACGTGACATTACAAGACATAGTGGCATCGAGAAGATAATTATAAAGGGCATAGTCTCAGGTAACCGAGGGAGTAGAACACCTGGAGGAAGATGTGCGCAAATATCACAGACTTGCTGGGATTGACTACTGCAGAAGCTGGACATATACATGACATTAAACAACTCAAATATTGAGTCGGTCCTATTATATGGATGTGAAACATGGAGAACAACAAAATTGATAATCACGAAGATACAGACTTTCATTAATGGATGCTTATGCAGAATAAAAGGATGGAAATGGCAGGACAAAATCACTAACATAGAATTATGGAAATGTACCAGTCAAACACCAGTGGATAAAGAGATACAGCGAAGACGATGGCGCTGGATAGGACACACACTGCGGAAGCCAACTGAGAGTATTACACAACAGGCCCTTTTTTGGAATCCACAGGAGAAGAGACAAAGAGGAAGACCAAGGAATTCTTGGAGAAGACAGATAGAAGCAGAGATGAAGATGATGGGAAAGACATGGAATGATCTTAAAAGAATGGCAAAAAACAGAACGACTTGGAAAGTGTTTGTTGAAGACCTATGCTCCACTGGGAGGCTAAAGAAGGTAGAAGAAGAAGACACATGCCATTAAAAGACATAGTGGCATCGAGAAGATAATTATGGAGGAAATAGTCTCAGGTAACCGAGGGAGAGAGAGACCTGGAGGAAGATGTGCGCAAATATGAGAGATTTGCTAGTATTGACTACTGCAGAAGCCTGACATCTCGTGCCGGACAGGATAACTTCAAAGTAGCTGCAGTGCGAGCCAACAGGAATATTCTATTCTATTCATGGAATCAGTTTCATTGGAGTCTGGACATCCCCATATCCGCCCCACCGCTCGTCCCAGCATTTCTGGAAGGGTACACAGACTGATTGTTCCTGTAAGGTCTTGACTGTAGATACTTCTACTTTCCCCAGCTAAGTACTCCGGATCGACCAGGTCCCTTTCCACCTTAAGACTCCCAGTCTACATACATCATTGTCCCACCCATTCACCCCCTCTTCTCTTAAGATATTTTAATTTTAATTTTTCGTTCGCCAGCTTTTACCTCTGACGAAGTCCTTAGAGACTAGGAACTGAATTTTGCGTGTTAATCCATTTTTCCCTGGCAGCCGTGTGCACAGGGGTCCCTCGCAGCACAGGCAGATAACACCGACTTCGGAGGTACTCATATTTTTTCCGTCGATGAGTAATTGACGTATCAAGTCGGGCCTCGCTGCTGAGACCAGGGGCGGTTGCCGCAGAGAGAAATCATAAATAAAAATCCCATCCGGTCTAGCCGGGATTTGAACCTACAACCTCTCTGTCTCGAGGCCGGCGTCCTGCCCCGAGACCAACCAGTCCCCCTTTAAGGAATTAAGAACAAATATGACCATGTCCTCTTTGTCGAGACTCAGGGCATACTCAGTGCCAGAGCTGCCAGTGAACTTGTCGTATATTTATTGTCATGCACACCACTATGCCCTGTATAGTACAGACAGGTTAACGCGACTCAGGGCATTCTCAGTGCCAGAGCTGCCAGTGAACTTGTCGTCTATTTCATTGTCATGTACACCACTATGCCCTGTATAGTACACACAGGTTAACGCAACTCAGGGCATACTCAGTGCCAGAGCTGCCAGCGAGCTTGTCGGCTATTTCATTGTCATGTACACCACTATGCCCTGTATAGTACACACAGGTTAACGCGCTCAGTTGAAAGTTATCCAGAGCTGCATCCACTCCTACCGCAGACACTGTCTGGCACAATTTTGTTGATGTTGATGATAACACGTGACAGATCACGTGTGCGTGTGACATAATTATTACAAACTGTATGTAGTTCTATACTCGGGACAGATCGTGCGTGTCGTGTTCATGTCAAGATGTACTAACTTTGTGTACACCCACTTATTTGTACAAACAGTACTTTAGTCCTAGACTCATGTCTCTTACACTAATACACCACTATGTTATATTCACTTCTGCTTAGCCAGCCGACCCATAGACCCACATTATTGTCTATATTACGGAGTTCCACTTACCTTGACAGGGTCTCATCTCACAGACCCATCCAATTAAGTTATTCATGATCATCTCCCCTGCTCATGTTAAATAAGTTCTTGTACTCCATGACATGAATTGACTAACACCTGTCCTTGTTATTTCTTCTGTTCGTGTTTGCTGGCTTGCATTTGTTTGTTTAATTTGTTTAGTTTGCTTTTTTTTATCTGATGAAGACTTGCTGAAACGTCGTAGTTTGTTCTGTCTTTCTATTAGTTTAGTTGCTCCATACCATTCTATGTCTAGTTGACATGTTCTTTGCAGCTGTACTCCCGACCCACATAGTATTCTATATTTGGTAGATTTGATATTTGTGCTTATCTTCCTTCATGAATACACGCCCTTGTTATTTGATATTAATTCATGAATACACGCCCTTGTTATTTGACATTAATTCACGAATACACGCCCTTGTTATTTGATATTAATTCATGAATACACGCCCTTGTTATTTGACATTAATTCACGAATACACGCCCTTGTTATTTGCATTAATTCACGAATACACGTCCTTGTTATTTGGCAGTAATTCATGAATACACGTCCTTGTTATTTGGCATTAATTCACGAATACACGCCCTTGTTATTTGCATTAGTTCATGAATACACGCCCTTGTTATTTGCATTAGTTCATGAATACACGCCCTTGTTATTTGCATTAGTTCATGAATACACGCCCTTGTTATTTGGCATTAATTCATGAATACACGTCCTTGTTATTTGGCATTATTCATGAATACACGTCCTTGTTATTTGGCAGTAATCCATAGACACATTTATGGGGTCCTCTCAGAGATATAAAAAGATAGTCTCGTATTAAAGCTGAGCTTGAGCTCGTAAAAGACTAGTGCAGCTGAATATGGAAAATAGCAGGCTGTCATGTAGGTTAATGCTCGGATCAGTGAACACAAATTAAAGCTAAAGCCAAAGCAAGAGAGAGCTAATACTCAATATTAGGAAGAAACAATCATCATGTGTTTGGCCATGTAATGAGAAGGGAACAGCTGGAATATATTGAGGGACGAAGAGATACAGGGAAGCAAGAGAAAAGATACCAGACAGCTTAAGAGAATGGCTGGGCAGAAGGTCAATAATAGAAATGATAAATAATTGTCGAGTTTGAGAGTTGTGGAGAGACATGATTACCTACGCCAGCAGGTATGGTAATTGATAATGATCTTATCTGTAATATTTAACCAGCTTTTTAAAAATTACCCCGGTGTAGTCGCCGGAGCTATGACGTTTGTGCGCTGTGCTAGATTTCCGTGTGTTCTTGGGGAAAGTCATCGCAGTGATAATGATCATTGTTCTAATATAACATTGGACCGAGTAAACAGAGAACAACTGTGGGAGATACTAACAACATACGGAGCACGCCAACATCTAACCAACCTAATTAAAAGTCTCTACATCAACAGCAGCTGCACAGTAAAATAAGCAGCAGGTTACACAGACCACTTTGAATTTAGAACAGGTGTAAGACAGGGGTGCGTACTATCCCCCCCCCCTTTTTTAAAATACTGTTTATTACATACATGGACAACATATGTAAGTTAGCCAACCCATCAGAGACAGAGGAGATCAGCGAGCTTTTATTTGCAGACGATCAGGCACTAATACATGGAACAATAGAAGACATACAAGAACACTTAGAGAGACTAAACAGCACAGGCACAAAATACAACATGAATATCAACATCAACAAAACAGAAGTCATGAATATTACAAAAGTGAAACATAATATCAACATAACTAAAGACGGCAGACAACTAAAACAAGTGAGGAATTTAAACACTTCTCTAGGGAGTCTAGTGAAAAATGACAATTCACAAACAGCAGAAAGAGACTCAAGATGCAACAAAGCTTGTCAAATCATTCAACAGCTGTCACCACTAGTGTCCAACAAGAAAATAACTCTAGAGGCAAAGCGGGCACTCTTCGATACAATCTGCATTCCAACGTTGTGCTACCAGTGCCAGTCCTGGACCTTAGGTACAAGAACAATAAGAAAAATAACCACTATCGAGATGAAATGTATTAGACGAATGACAGGAAACAGCCTGAGAGATAAGATCAGAAATGAAGAACTGAGAAAAAAAGCTAGGAATAAGGGCCGACCACGAAATATATGGATTGATGGAATATTAGAAACACTAGGAAACATAATAGCAGCCGAGGCGAACAGAAAAGCAAAAGACCGCAAATTATATCTCCCCTCGACGCTGAAAGGTAAATAAGGAAGGAAAGAAGAAGTTCTAATATAGCAATTTTGGTGTGTCAAAACAGAGACCTGTTCTCTTGCTATATAACATGAACTGACATTTATCAAATAAAGTTGAAAATATGAACTAGTTATGTTTGATGTCTGGTCATATGTGTTTCTTGATAAGGTCTGTACATGAATAAATCATTATCTGTCTTTTGTAGTTTAACATATTATTAATACATTTTTGTTTTGCATACCTACCTACCTGCCTACCTGCCTACCTGTCTGCCTACCTACCTACCTACCTACCAGCCTGCCTGCCTACCTACCTGCCTACCTACCGACATGCCTACCTGTCTGCCTACCTACCTACCTACTTACCTACATACCTACCTGCCTGCCTACCTGCCTGCCTACCTGCCTGCCTACCTACCTACCTTCGCCTACCTGCCTGCCTGCCTACCTACATACCTACCTGCCTGCCTGCCTGCCTACCTACCTCTGCCTACCTGCCTGCCTGCCAGTCTACCTACCCACCTACCTGCCTGCCTGTCTACCTACCCACCTACCTACCCACCTACCTGCCTGCCTGTCTACCTACCCACCTTCCTGCCTGCCTGTCTACCTACCCATTTACCTGTCTACCTACCCACCTACCTGTCTACCTACCTACCTACCTGCCTACCTACCTACCTACATACCTCTCTGCCTACCTGCCTGCCTGTCTACCTACCCACCTACCTGCCTGCCTGTCTGCCTACCCACCTACCTGCCTGCCTGTCTACCTACCTACCCACCTACCTGCCTGCCTGTCTACCTACCCACCTACCTGCCTGCCTGTCTACCTACCCACCTACCTGCCTGCCTGTCTACCTACCCACCTACCTGTCTGCCTACCTAACTGCCTACCTACCTACCTACATACCTCTCTGCCTACCTGCCTGCCTGTCTACCTACCCACCTACCTGCCTGCCTGTCTGCCTACCCACCTACATGCCTGCCTGCCTGCCTGTCTACCTACCTACCAACCTACCTGCCTGCCTGTCTACCTACCCACCTACCTGCCTGCCTGTCTACCTTCCCACCTACCTGCCTGCCTGTCTACCTACCCACCTACCTACCTGTCTGCCTACCAACCTACCTACTTGTCTATCTGCCTCCCTCCCTACCAGTCTGTCTATGTCTGTCTGTCTATCTTGTCTTTCCCTCCTGTCTGCCAGTTATTGGTCCGTCCGTCCCTCCATCTGTCGGTGTGTCTATAATCTTTTCGAGCCGATGACGTCACTTAAGGCAGACAAATTCCGAACTCTCCTAAGATTTTTGCTATAAAGTGCTGGAATCGCATAGAACAAGCAGTATATCTCGCCACTTGTTCCTGATCTGGGCGAGCCTCTCAACCTCGGCAAGTGAGCTGATGCCCGCTGTTCTTGCTTCTCGTATATGTCCTCTTTTTTTGTGGTCCTCTAGATCGACCTTTTCTATCTGTCATTGGACGACTTTCTTTGAGATTCTCTTGTTGTCTCACATGACCATATGACCACCTTCTTCTCTTGATTATAGATGGATGCAATTGGATGCTTTGTCATTTCTCTTGTTTCTGCAATTAATGATTGTCCCATTCAGCGCCTCTATACGTCACATAGGGCTCATAGTGTGTCTGTGCGTGTTTTTCAATCCTTCTCTATGCTGGTCGAGATGTTCGATCTTATCCAACGAGTCTATGCCTGCCAACTTTGCTCCTCTTATAATTGTTCTTTTTAGTGTCTCTCTAGATCTTCCTCTGTTTCTGAATCTTGATGTTTCCCATAGAAGAGCATGTTTTGAAATTGTCGTGTCCCTATTCAACACATGTTCAACATATGTCCATTTTCTCTTCCTAATTGGTTGCATGATCATTTCTTTCATCTGTAAATTGGTCTTGAATTCATTCCATTTTGTGATTATGAGACTGACGCGCTACCTACTGCGCTACCGAGGCCACACAGTGGTTAGAGCATTGGTCTTGTAAACCAGGGTCGTGAGTTCGATCCTCACTGGGGGCTAAATGTGCGGCTGTAGTTTTGTGGGCCTCGGTAGCCTAGTTGGGAAAACCACTCAACTGGACTACCGACGTTCGGACAACCCGTGTTCGATTCCCGCTGGGAGCAGTGTGAATTGTACTCGTGGTTTTGAATAAAAAAAAATACCCCCACAGTCGACCCAGCCGTTGGCAGAAATGGGTACCAGGGTATTACCCTGGGAAGGTGAGGAATGCTGCCTCGCATCTGAGTTTCGATGCTTGAGGCAACACTATACAGAAATCTCCGAACATTTCTAGATAGGCGGCCGAGCACATATGCGTGTATACTCGCGTGCTAAGACGCCGGTTCAAGTCTCGTACTTGACCTTTACCTTCATTCCATTGTGTACAGAGTATTCTTCTTAGCCATTGTCTACCAAAGCGTTCAGTTTTTTTTTTTCTTTGTCTCTTTTGTTGGTCTGCAGCTTTCACATGAGTAGGTCAAGGCTGCAACTATTTGTGCACTATTGTCTGGAACTCTTCACCATCAAGTGCCATACCTGCTGGCTTAAGGTGATCATGTCTGTCCACAACTTTCGACCTCGACAATTATTTATCATTTCCGTTGTTGACCTTTTGCCAAGCCATTCTCTTAAGCTGCCAGGTATCTTTTTCTCTTTGCTTCCCTCTCTCTTCGACCCTCAATTTTTCAAATTGTTGTAATATATTCCAGTTGTTCTCTTCTCATTACATGGCCAAAAAATTATTATTTCTTCCTAATATTGGAAATTATCTCTCTTTTTGCATTGGCCTCTTTCAAAACGTTTTCTTCACTCTTCTTAGCTGTCCATGGTATTCTCAACATTTTTCTGTAAAACTACAGCCTTCAGTGATTTTATTGTCTGTTGTCATATTGTCCATGATTCACACCCATATGTTAAAACTAGTTCTATATAACATTTAAAAACTCTTTTTTCTTGTTTCTGTTGTCAAATATGGATTGCATAGTATCTTCCTCATTTTTTGGAAAGCTGCTTTTGACTTAGCTATTCTGCATCTCACCTTTGTTGTACATCTACCATCTGAGGTTAACATTGTTCCCATATATTTAAATTCATTTACCTGTTTTATATTGTTCCACTTGTCTTTATTGTGCATTGCGGTGATGTCTTTTTCATTGTTGTTACCATTACTCTGTCTTTTTGCTATTAAGGCTGAGTCCTTTATTTTTGCTTTCTTTCACTATAATGTCCAACATTTCTTGTAACTTATTTTCACTCTTAGCGATTAAGACTGTATCATCAGCATACCTTAGATTATTTATATTATGACCTCCGATTGTTATTCCAAGCATGTCCCTTATGGATCTTAAAATAATCTCACTATAAATTTTTAATAAATCTGGTGACAGCACACAACCTTGTCTAACACCCTGTTTTATTTGCTGAAACATCCCCAATTGATTTCCAGTTCTTATAGCCGCTGTTTGTTGCCAGTACATGTTCTTTATTTAATCTTAGATCTTTGCTGTCCACGTTTATGCTTTCTAAAATTTTTATTATTTCTCGGTGCTTTACTTTGTCAAATGCTTTGGTATCATCCATGAAACATTTATATATATATATATATATATATATATATATATATATATGTGTGTGTGTGTGTGTGTGTGTGTGTTTTCACCTCTATGGCTCTTTCTACTAAAGATCTTATGATGTATGTGGCATTGCTCGTTCCTTTATCTCTAACAAAACCACACTGTTCATCGCTAATTTCTGGACTGATTTTGTTTCGCACTCTTCGCATGAAGATTCTTGGTAATATCTTAGTCGTGTGACTCATAAGGCTTATTGTGTGATGATCATCTCATTCAATCGCACCAGATTTCTTTGGTAGGGCTATGAATATTGATTTTAACAGGTCATCTTGTATATATCCGCTGCTGTACATATCATTCAATATTTTTTTATTATTTCTATTCCAAAATCACCCATGGCTTCAATGTCTTCTTTAGTTATATTATCTGGACCAGGATTGTTTCCTGCTTTCATATTGCGAAACACGTCTTCCACTTCTTCTTTGAGTATTTCTGGCCCTTCCCATTATCCTTAATATTTACTTCTGTTCGTTCATCATTATAAAGATCTTTGATGTATTTTCTCTATCGCCCCCTTATGCTTTCTTCTTCAATCAACAGTTCTCTTTCCTTTGATCTAAAACACCAGTTTTTGATTGCGTTTTTCTTCCTGTTAATTCTTCTATTTGTTTATATATGAAGCTCTGGCATCTCCTTTTTGTTACGTTTCAATCTAATTGCATCTCTTTTCTAGTCATGCTTCTTTTGCTTCATTAAATTTTATCACAATTTCTTTATATAATCTCTTATACTCATCTTTGTTATCCTTATTTCTTCTACTTGTATCCATTAGCTGCAAACATTTCTTTTTGTAATTTTTCCTCACTGTATGAACTCGGTTAGCGGGGTAGAGTTCTGCCCTACCAAAGGAGGAGTAAGACGTCTCCTTTCCTCCGCTAGTCTTCGGGACACTCTTGGGCAAGGTGGAACTCCCGTTTAGCTTTCTATTTTTCACACACACTAGGCTGTTTCTAAGTCTATTGTCTATCATTATGTAGTCGATTTGATTATGTGCATTATCTGATGGGCTTTTCCATGTCCACAGACGTCTTGGATGTTGCTTAAACCAGGTGTTTCCTTTCATCATGTTGTGTGTTCTTGCCCAGTCAATAAGTTTCTCACCTCTTTCATTTTTCTATTCTAAGCCGTAATAAACAACCACTTCTTCAACACTTTCTTTACCTACTTTTGCGTTGAGATCTCCTAGAGCTATGATGTTTTCACGTGGTTTGCATAATTAACGAAGTGCCATATAAAGCTCCTGGTAAAATTTATCAACTGTTTCCTGTGGACTGTCTGCTGTTGGTGCATAAACTTGTATGAGATTTATATTTATTGGCTTTCCATTCAATTTCACTAAAAGGACTCTGTCAGATATTGCCCAAAAGCCTTTCACCGTTCTTGATCTTTCAGCATCCAAGATGATACATATTCTTTTTTGTGTTCAGTACCTCCAGAATATATTATTTCATGTTTATATTCATCAGATATATCTCCCCTGATCCGGTGTATCTCATTTCACAAAGTCCCAATAAATGTAAACCCATCCTTTTCATTTCCTGTTTGATGTTTTCCAGTTTTGCCATTTGCATGAATGTACGTTCCACGTTGCTATTCTCAGTGTCTGTTTTATCTTTATCATGCTTACAGTGGCTTGATGACGATCGGGTACAACCTGTAAGCACGTCACCTACCGAACGAGGGCACTCCATTGGAATCCCCCTTAATGTTGTGAATTCTATAGTTGTGGCCACCCTTGATTGTACAAAGAAGTTACGATGGTGGTTCTCTGTTGCCTTCCGTCGATTTGTTTACGGTTGATTCCTCTAGCCTTTCACTAAATAGTCTAACTCACAAGGCAGTGGGGTTGTTTTACTTCAGGGTACCCTCCCTTAACCTTTTACTCTCCCGAGCTCACTTATAAGGCAGCAGGGCAGCCGCAGGTTGTACTGTCTACTGCATACAGTAGCAGGTCAAATGAGGTCTCGAGGTCAGGTAGCAGGTCTTGAATTAGTTCAATGGCATACAAGAGTATTCTCCACAGACATTTACTTTCAAATGCATCACATTTATTTTCTATTTCTTTATTGCTATCCAGGTCTCGCATACATAAGTAAGAGTATATATTACATTTGATTTGACATTCATAAGCTTTGTTTTCGTGCTTAGTCATTTTGATTTCCATATTTGATCAAGGTATCAGAAAGTCATTGCTGCCTTTACTATTCTCATTCTAATTTCGTTCTTTGTGTCTTCTCTTTGATCTTTGTTTTCTTTTAAGTGGATTTAGTTCCAATTATATTTTGACAGTAAATAAAAGCAACGCTACCCCACTCAGGCTAGCACACCACAGGTCACATTTAGTCCGCGTTCTCGGATCACAATCAACAACAATAACAACAATCTCAACAATCTCACAAATACACGTCAAGCTCCCGGCGTCTCAACCTGATAAATCCTTACATTCCTGCTGGCCTGCGGTAGTAAAAAGTAGTAAAGTACCCCCGTCACGCCAAGTGGCGTATAGGGAATATGGTGTTAGTGACAATAAATTTTACAGACCTTCGGTCATGATTTTTGGGGTAATGTGGTCGGTATTACGCCCGTGCCGCTTTACTTTCCAGAAAAAAAATCCGGTACCCATTAAAGGTTGGGTGAACCCGGAAGCCGTCGGTTGGGATCGAACCCTACCTCTTGTCCTTTGTAGTCCAGTTCACTAACCACTGAGCTATCGCGGCTCCCTGGCCTGCGGTAACAAATCATAATAAATGAATATTATTATAGAGGGAAACTTCCGAGGCGATAATCAGCGAATCAATTCAGAGGAAGAGGTATGTTTATAGCACTCGCAAAAAATGACAAATAATCAACAACAATATACTCGTATGAACCGAAGCAGGATCGAACCCGTACTCAGTGGCACAGCGCCTTGCCACGAAAAGCCAAACGCTAGGGAACACTGCCACTCAGCTAACTATATAGTTAGCTTCTTTCTTTTTTTCTGTTGTTGATTATTTGTCATTTTTTCCGAGTGCTGTAAACATACCTCTTCCTCTGAATTGATTCGCTGGCCTGAGGTAATAAAGGGAGTTCTGTTGGCCATCTTTCACTTGTCCAGGAGAACAGCCAGGAAGTTCGTGTCTACAGAATTCATATGAGTGTATGTGCACAGCAATACTGTAGACTCTCGATTATCCAGAATTGATGGGAAATCCCGGATAACAGAAATGCCAGTCAAACCATTCTATATAGGAAACTGAAGGAGTAGGTCCAGTATTTAAACTGTTAGCGCTGACTTCATTTATTACTGCTTCAACTCTTCTCATTAGTCTTTTTAGTCAACTCTTCTCATTAGTCTTTTTAGTCTACTTTCCTACTTCGTCTTTTTAGTCTACTCTCCTACTTCGTCTTTTTAGTTAACTCTTCTGATTAGTCTTTTAGTCAACTCTTCTGATTAGTCTTTTTAGTCAACTCCCCTACTTCGTCATTTTAGTCAACTCTTCTACTTCATTATTTTAGTCAACTCTTCTACTTCATCATTTTAGTCAACTCTTCTACTTCATCATTTTAGTCAACTCTTCTACTTCGTCATTTTAGTCAACTCTTCTACTTCATTATTTTAGTCAACTCTTCTACTTCATCATTTTAGTCAACTCTTCTACTTCATCATTTTAGTCAACTCTTCTACTTCATCATTTTAGTCAACTCTTCTACTTCATCATTTTAGTCAACTCTTCTACTTCATCATTTTAATCTACTCTTCTACTTCATTATTTTAGTCAACTCTTCTACTTCATCATTTTAGTCAACTCTTCTACTTCATCATTTTAGTCAACTCTTCTACTTCATCATTTTAATCTACTCTTCTACTTCATCATTTTAGTCAACTCTTCTACTTCATCATTTTAGTCAACTCTTCTACTTCATCATTTTAGTCAACTCTTCCACTTCATCATTTTAGTCAACTCTTCTACTTCATCATTTTAATCTACTCTTCTACTTCATCATTTTAGTCAACTCTTCTACTTCATCATTTTAGTCAACTCTTCTACTTCATCATTTTAGTCAACTCTTCTACTTCATCATTTTAGTCAACTCTTCTACTTCGTCATTTTAGTCAACTCTTCTACTTCATCATTTTAGTCAACTCTTCTACTTCATCATTTTAGTCAACTCTTCCACTTCATCATTTTAGTCAACTCTTCTACTTCATTATTTTAGTCAACTCTTCTACTTTATCATTTTAGTCAACTTTTCTACTTCATCATTTTAGTCAACTCTTCTACTTTATCATTTTAGTCAACTCTTCTACTTCATCATTTTAGTCAACTCTTCTATTTCATCATTTTAGTCAACTCTTCTACTTCATCATTTTAGTCAACTCTTCTACTTCATCATTTTAATCTACTCTTCTACTTCATTATTTTAGTCAACTCTTCTACTTCATCATTTTAATCAACTCTTCTACTTCATCATTTTAGTCAACTCTTCTACTTTATCATTTTAGTCAACTCTTCTACTTCATCATTTTAGTCAACTCTTCTACTTCATTATTTTAGTCAACTCTTCTACTTCATCATTTTAGTCAACTCTTCTACTTCATTATTTTAGTCAACTCTTCTACTTCATCATTTTAGTCAACTCTTCTACTTCATTATTTTAGTCAACTCTTCTACTTCATTATTTTAGTCAACTCTTCTACTTCATCATTTTAGTCAACTCTTCTACTTCATCATTTTAGTCAACTCTTCTACTTCATTATTTTAGTCAACTCTTCTACTTCATCATTTTAGTCAACTCTTCTGATTAGTCTATTTAGTCAACTGTTCTGATTCATCTTTTAGTCAACTCTTCTACTTCATCATTTTAGTCAACTCTTCTACTTCATCATTTTAGTCAACTCTTCTACTTCATCATTTTAGTCAACTCTTCTGATTAGTCTATTTAGTCAACTGTTCTGATTCATCTTTTTAGTCAACTCTTCTACTTCGTCATTTTAGTCAACTCTTCTAATTAGTCTATTTAGTCAACTTTTCTGATTAGTCTTTTTAGTCAACTGTTCTGATTCATCTTTTTAGTCAACTCTTCTACTTCGTCATTTTAGTCAACTCTTCTAATTAGTCTATTTAGTCAACTCTTCTGATTCATCTTTTTAGTCAATGCTTCTACTTCGTCATTTTAGTCAACTCTTCTGATTAGTCTATTTAGTCAACTCTTCTAATTAGTCTATTTAGTCAACTGTTCTGATTCATCTTTTTAGTCAACTCTTCTACTTCGTCATTTTAGTCAACTCTTCTGATTAGTCTATTTAGTCAACTCTTCTGATTCATCTTTTTAGTCAATTCTTCTACTTCTTTGGTATAATCTATGAAACATAGGTTTCTTAAATCTGTGTAAATATGTCTTTTATTACTTAGTTATTTTGTTCCAAAACTGAAACTTATCAACGGTCAACATCATCAGGTGGCATGCCCTGTGCAGAACGTATGTCCTTATCCATATCAGCTAACATATGACAATAGTAGGCCCAAAATGGCCGCTGTCCGGGTTCAACTGAAGCAACATTTTCGCATGCCGAAGACGAATGTTTTGGGCCAGAATGGGCGGATGTAGAGGCTTTGTGGGTAAACTTGCGACACAATGCACTAACGCTCACTTAACGACTGAACTGTAAGAATAAGAAGAGAGATTTCGTCAGTCACAGTTGTTTTCACTTGATACTTTAGTTAATTTGCGAAGTTGTGCCAATCCAGGAAGATTAAAACCACGGACTTCTTCCATGTTACGTTCAAAGCGATTACAAGAAGCTGTATCTTACAATAACAATATATCTTGTATGGTTAAACATTGAACATTTCAGCCTGGAAGCTCACACATTCGCCAATCTGTCATCTCTTTTTGTTACGAGTATTAACTACTGCGATATAAGATATGTACTTTAGCTGAAAACAAGTATTCCTCTTTGTGTCCGATATCGACAATTAAATCCACTTCCATAAAATATCAATTGTAAGAATGAGTAGAATGTACAACGCTGAAGACAGCATCATCTATAAGCGTTGCGGAATTTCCAAGATTAGAACTAAAAATGCCACTTAATGATGAAAGAGCTGATGACAGTGAGAGTGGAGTCAGGTATTGGTCGACTATTTGAAGGTCCTCTCCGCTTTCAATACAACGAATCTGGTCTACACTATTCATACATGTTATCTCTGTTCTCCACCTCGCGTGTCTCTCATTTGCTTAGTTCTATATATCACCTTCACTTCAACTATTCACATCGGTAAAATATGTAAATATCACTACTGCAACGATCTTTATTTTACTCACAAGCATTGCTATACAAGGCACACCAGAGTCTCAGCTCCCAGCCAAAAATAAACAAACAATAGAATCACTCGGTATATTTACTTCTCGTACACGCCTCGGTAATCTCGCTCTTCATAAAAACATTGTCGGCCAATTCGTCTGTGAACTTACTGACTCACGTCTGTTCATTTCACCCTAAAAATGGCATTTAGGTTCCATACTTATAAACGTGACAAAGTATATGTGCAGAAATGTCTGGAACGTGCCAATGTCCCATCGTTTTAAAACAAAATAGATCGCACTTCCCTATCTATTGTATTCTCTAGTTTGTAGCAAGAGAGTAAGATTAGAATTCTCAGTGATTACTGAAGTCGTAATCATCATCATTGAGTGCCGTCTCTACAACGAAGGTTGGCTACGATGGAGCGTCATTCCGCTCATTCTCTTACTTTCATGGTGCAGGTTGTCATAGAATTGACAATCTTTTCATGTTGCTCGTCCATGTTAGTCTTGGTCTGCCTCTGCCTTTTGTTTACCTTGTATTTTCCCCTCCAGGATTACTTTTAGTAGGCTGTTGTGTCTTTTTAACATGGCCTAAAAATCTCATTTGTCTTGTTTGAATTGTGTTTAGCAGTTCTCTTTTCATTTTTAGTTCTTTTAAGACTTCATTGTTTGTTTTATTTTCTTTCCATCCAATTCTTCTATAAATCTGTTATTAAAAATTGTTTTCTTTGCCATTCCTATTCGTTTGTTTATTTCAGTTGTACATTTTCCATCACTGGTTTATAGTATGTCCAAGGTAGTTGTAGTACTGAACTGTCTCTAGGTTTATTCCTTCCACTTTGATATTGTGGGTTTTCTTTGAGTAATAATCGTAACGGCTATTGCTACTACTATTCTCTAATCGTAACGGCGATTGCTACTACTATTCTCTAATCGTAACGGCTATTGCTACTACTATTCTCTAATCGTAACGGCTATTGCTACTACTATTCTCTAATCGTAACGGCTATTGCTACTACTATTCTCTAATCGTAACGGCTATTGCTACTACTATTCTCTAATCGTAACGGCTATTGCTACTACTATTCTCTAATCGTAACGGCTATTGCTACTACTATTCTCTAATCGTAACGGCTATTGCTACTACTATTCTCTAATCGTAACGGCTATTGCTACTACTATTCACAAAGAGACCAGTTCTCTAGGTCGGCCCTTCTGAGAGCAGAGTTTCACTGTACCGGACTTACGTTCATTATTTCACTTTATTTTATTTTCAAAACACTTGCCATCTAGGTATGGTTATTGTTAGGGAAGGCCCTGGTATCACTGCAAACGAATTAAAATCCATAATTGCTCTACCGCCCGTGCCAGTGGAAACATCCGAATTAATATCTCATCTTCCGAAAAGGAAAGGTAGCTGCAGTCCCCATCATATCAGTCTCAGCACGTGCCAAAAGACATAAGGCGAAACCGCACAGAAAGTGGGCACAGCCATCTGTTCCCCGTCATACGATATCATCATTCATCGTAAGCAAACGGAATATCGAAACACGATCAAAACGGATGAAACCGCACATCTCATGGTGTGCACAGAGCACTTAACTCAGTAGTTCCGACAGCAATGCCGGACTTGGAATATGAGGAAACTGCAATAAGGAACACTTTCCAGATACAGCCTTTAACAGTTCCTGCCGCCTATCCGCCATATTGACAGAAGTTGACATCTCGATAAGGAAGTAGTCTGTAGGTGGAAGAATCTTATTTCACCAAGTAAAAAGTACAAGCTTAAGTCAACAAATTCGACTCCAGCTCTTCCTCATTTGTCTTTCAACGGCAAAGAGAGAAATACTTCCTGGGTTTTTGTCCTTCCTTCCTTCCTTCCTTCCTTCCTTCCTTCCTTCCTTCCTTCCTTCCTTCCTTCCTTCCTTCCTTCCTTCCTTCCTTCTTCCTTCCTTCCTTCCTTCCTTCCTTCCTCCCTCCCTCCCTCCTCCCTCCCTCCCTCCCTCCCTCCCTCCCTTCTTCCTTCCCTCCCTCCATCCTTCCCCCTCCCTCCTCCTCCCTCCCTCCCTCCCTCCCTCCTTCCTTCCTTCCTTCCTTCCTTCCTTCCTTCCTTCCTTCCTTCCTCCCTCCCTCCCTCCCTCCCTTCCTTCCTCCTCCCTCCCTCCCTCCCTTCCTTCCTTCCTTCCTTCCTTCCTTCCTTCCTTCCTTCCTTCCTTCCTTCCTTCCTTCCTTCCTTCCTTCCTTCCTTCCTTCCTTCCTTCCTCCCTTCCTCCCGCCTTCCCTCCCTTCCTTCAACCCTTCCTTTTGGGTTCACCCGATGACAGTCATCTTGATCGTCTGCTCTTAGTAGGACGTTAAGCGGGTGTAGATGCAATGTTTTGTTGGATGCCAAAGAACTATGTCATTTCCGCCTTTTGGCCCAGCGCTTCCGACGACATGTGTTTCATATTAATAATACTTCGTGTTGCTTTCCTTACATATTATTTGTACGCTTTAGAAGTCTTTTCTATACGAAGTATTAGAACCATTCTTGTTGCTCCTTTGTTACTTGATGGCGTCTTGTTTTGTGTGTATCTACATGATGACGTGAGAAAGGCGGCCTCATCTCCCCCCCCTCAAATGTGTCGTGGTCATGGAAACATATGGCCACTAAAACCATATTCCCCTTACGCCTAGCCAGGTGTGGAGGGAACCCTTACTTTTACACGATGACGTCATGTCTCGGTCCGCTGTTTAGTCTTCTACTGATACAAGCAAACTAACAACAAACCGCAATAATTCTCCAGACCATATTGGTTGTCAAGACATCCTTCATACTGGCATTATCTCGTACTCTTCTCGACTACCGGAGCCGGTTCGCCCTTGAGAACCGCTCCAAAGTCTTATATAATTCTTTAAATCATATGAGAATTAATTATTTTCTCCAAAGTTTCCTTACTACAAGTTTCAAAACACTGTTAGACCATTTTCTCTTTATAATATACTTTTAGAACCACTCCTCAAAGTATTGATAAATGTTGAATGACGTCCCTATATGTGTATATTTATGTAGTAACACATGCATCGGCTTACAATTTTGTCTTTCTGTTTTTGTTAGGAATCCAGAGATTTCTTTTAGAGACGAAACGTTTGTTTGTTTATTTTATCTTAAACACAGAGCTGAAGTATTATATTTTTAGCTGTTTGTTGTATCTTACAAGATATGTTGTGTACGCTGATGGGTCAGTGCGGCATGGCTAGAGAGAGCTAGATGGGATCTCTGTGTTAACATTAGAGGAAATATAACAGGTTTTATACGCGAGTAATTTGAAGATACGGATGTAGATTAATGTATCATGTTGTGATTTATTATAATTTAAAGTAACATGTTGTGATCTCATTCTAGATTAAAGTATCATATTGTAATCTCATTCTAGATTAATGTATCATGTTGTGATCTCATTCTAGATTAAAGTATCTTGTGATCTCATTCTTTATTAATGTTTCATGTTGTGATTTTATTATAATTTAAAGTAACATGTTGTGATCTCATTCTAGATTAAAGTATCATGTTGTGGTCTCATTCTAGATTAATGTATCATGTTGTGATTTTATTATAATTTAAAGTAACATGTTGTGATCTCATTCTAGATTAAAGTATCATATTGTAATCTCATTCTAGATTAATGTATCATGTTATGATCTCATTCTAGATTAAAGTATCATGTGATCTCATTCTTGATTAATGTATCATGTTGTGGTCTCATTCTAGATTAATGTATCATGTTGTGATTTTATTATAATTTAAAGTAACACGTTGTGATCTCATACTAGATTAAAATATCATGTTGTAATCTCATTCTAGATTAATGTATCATGTTGTGATCTCATTCTAGATTAAAGTATCATGTGATCTCATTCTTGATTAATGTATCATGTTGTGATCTCATTCTAGATTATGTATCATGTTGTGATCTCATTCCAGATTAAAGTATCATGTTGTGATCTCATTCTAGATTTATGTATCATGCTGTAATCTCATTCTAGATTAATGTATCATGCTGTGATCTTATTCTAGATTAATAAAATATCATCAAGTGATCCCATTCTTACAAACATACTCGTGTACAGAAAATATAACAAAAAGGGGGTTTATTCTTTGGCAGATTGACAAACGCTGACCGACGTAGTAGAGTTGAATAATTGTAGAATATCTAGCCGGTTTAGCAAACGCTAACATTGAGAAGCAATACATATCTAGCCGGTTTAGCAAACGCCAACATTGAGAAGCTATAAATATCTAGCCGGTTAGCAAACGCTAACATTGAGAAGCTATACATATCTAGCCGGTTTAGCAAACGCTAACATTGAGAAGCTATAAATATCTAGCCGGTTTAGCAAACGCTAACATTGAGAAGCAATAAAGATGAATGAAATCTGCTCTGGGAATAGCATTATGCAGAGAAGTATCCACGTATCCGGATGAAATGCTGAGGATAAATATTGCATGTAGTAGGAGTGGATACAGAGAACAATGATACACGTGTCAAGTACAGTTGCATACACTTTGATACAATGATACACGTGCCAAGTACAGTTGCATACACTTTGATACAATGATACACGTGTCAAGTACAGTTGCATACACTTTGATACAATGATACACGTGTCAAGTACAGTTGCATACACTTTGATACAATGATACACGTGTCAAGTACAGTTGTATACACTTTGATACAATGATACACGTGCCAGTACAGTTACATACACTTTGATACAATGATACACGTGTCAAGTACAGTTGCATACACTTTGATACAATGATACACGTGTCAAGTACAGTTTCATGCACTTTGATGCAATGATACACGTGTCAAGTACAGTTGTATACACTTTGGTACAATGATACACGTGTCAAGTACAGTTGCATACACTTTGATACAATGATACACGTGCCAAGTACAGTTGCATACACTTTGATACAATGATACACGTGTCAAGTACAGTTGCATACACTTTGATACAATGATACACGTGTCAAGTACAGTTGTATACACTTTGATACAATGATACACGTGTCAAGTACAGTTTCATGCACTTTGATACAATGATACACGTGTCAAGTACAGTTGCATACAATTTGATACAATGATACACGTGTCAAGTACAGTTTCATGCACTTTGATGCAATGATACACGTGTCAAGTACAGTTGTATACACTTTGATAAAATGATACACGTGTCAAGTACAGTTTCATGCACTTTGATACAATGATACACGTGTCAAGTACAGTTTCATGCACTTTGATACAATGATACACGTGTCAAGTACAGTTTCATGCACTTTGATACAATGATACACGTGTCAAGTACAGTTTCATGCACTTTGATACAATGATACACGTTTCAAGTACAGTTGTATACACTTTGTTTATTACATGTAGGAGATGGTCATGGTGGTATAAGGGTAGATGTGGGCCTCTTGTCAGGAAAGTTCCAGTGAGCAGTAGTAAAATTGTCCTCTCGTGGGTCCAACATTTGTTGTTTCCATGTCTGTCGATAGTGAGATCCGATGTGCTGCCGTCTCGAAAGCGACGACAAAGTATCATGTGATCTCATTCTTGATTAATGTATCATGTTGTGATCTCATTCTAGATTAATGTATCATGTTGTGATCTCATTCCAGATTAAAGTATCATGTTGTGATCTCATTCTAGATTTATGTATCATGCTGTAATCTCATTCTAGATTAATGTATCATGCTGTGATCTTATTCTAGATTAATAAAATATCATCAAGTGATCCCATTCTTACAAACATACTCGTGTACAGAAAATATAACAAAAAGGGGGTTATTCTTTGGCAGATTGACAAACGCTGACCGACGTAGTAGAGTTGAATAATGTAGAATATCTAGCCGGTTTAGCAAACGCTAACATTGAGAAGCAATACATATCTAGCCGGTTTAGCAAACGCCAACATTGAGAAGCTATAAATATCTAGCCGGTTTAGCAAACGCTAACATTGAGAAGCTATACATATCTAGCCGGTTTAGCAAACGCTAACATTGAGAAGCTATAAATATCTAGCCGGTTTAGCAAACGCTAACATTGAGAAGCAATAAAGATGAATGAAATCTGCTCTGGGAATAGCATTATGCAGAGAAGTATCCACGTATCCGGATGAAATGCTGAGGATAAATATTGCATGTAGTAGGAGTGGATACAGAGAACAATGATACACGTGTCAAGTACAGTTGCATACACTTTGATACAATGATACACGTGTCAAGTACAGTTGCATACACTTTGATACAATGATACACGTGTCAAGTACAGTTGCATACACTTTGATACAATGATACACGTGTCAAGTACAGTTGTATACACTTTGATACAATGATACACGTGTCAAGTACAGTTGCATACACTTTGATACAATGATACACGTGTCAAGTACAGTTGCATACACTTTGATACAATGATACACGTGTCAAGTACAGTTGTATACACTTTGATACAATGATACACGTGCCAAGTACAGTTACATACACTTTGATACAATGATACACGTGTCAAGTACAGTTGCATACACTTTGATACAATGATACACGTGTCAAGTACAGTTTCATGCACTTTGATGCAATGATACACGTGTCAAGTACAGTTGTATACACTTTGGTACAATGATACACGTGTCAAGTACAGTTGCATACACTTTGATACAATGATACACGTGCCAAGTACAGTTGCATACACTTTGATACAATGATACACGTGTCAAGTACAGTTGCATACACTTTGATACAATGATACACGTGTCAAGTACAGTTGTATACACTTTGATACAATGATACACGTGTCAAGTACAGTTTCATGCACTTTGATACAATGATACACGTGTCAAGTACAGTTGCATACAATTTGATACAATGATACACGTGTCAAGTACAGTTTCATGCACTTTGATGCAATGATACACGTGTCAAGTACAGTTGTATACACTTTGATAAAATGATACACGTGTCAAGTACAGTTTCATGCACTTTGATACAATGATACACGTGTCAAGTACAGTTTCATGCACTTTGATACAATGATACACGTGTCAAGTACAGTTTCATGCACTTTGATACAATGATACACGTGTCAAGTACAGTTTCATGCACTTTGATACAATGATACACGTTTCAAGTACAGTTGTATACACTTTGTTTATTACATGTAGGAGATGGTCATGGTGGTATAAGGGTAAGATGTGGGCCTCTTGTCAGGAAAGTTCCAGTGAGCAGTAGTAAAATTGTCCTCTCGTGGGTCCAACATTTGTTGTTTCCCCTCCCCATGTCTGTCGATAGTGAGATCCGATGTGCTGCCGTCTCGGAAAGCGACGACAAACTAGAGGTGCCCTCTGCGCACGTTTCACACCCCTTTACATTTAAACATGAACAAAAAAACATTGTAGGCCAAACAAGCGGTCAACTTGTCAGAAAGGGAAATCTACCCGGGTAGGTTCAATATGGTGCGACTCAAAATGGCGCTGTCTTTTCGGCGGTTTGTTGGCAAGGTAGTGTCATTTCGTTGATGTGTGTTTCTGAATGAAGAAAATGGCATTTGGTGATTGTAATGGAATACGCTGTTGTGACGGCTCTTGTTTATTAACAAGGTGGGCTATTGATGGCGGGGTTGATTGTCATGTATGTGGAAGCATCACTGGAAGCAAATTCAACGATGACAAACAAACCAAAACGACGGGAACATCGTGTGATAGCGCTGCCAAAAAGATCTCAATTAGTCACAAACTTCAAGGTGGATGTTCTACAGACAAGACTGATTTTACATTTCTTCTACCGAAGGCACAGATTGAGGGTCTCTGTGTGATCAACAGATAATAGCCAACCAACGTCATGTTTTGATGTGACAATGTCAGGAGTGGACATCGCTATTGTTTATGATTCCGTCTCTGCCAACAATTCCGAATTGAACGTCAATGCTTGGTATTGAAATGATTTCACAGACTATCTGATTACACAAAGTGAAGTGGATATCATTACAGACTAGACAATATGTTCAGCTTGTGTTTGTTGACATGGGTGGTCTCAGGGAGAATGTGATCCACGTCGTCGTTATATTCCCATATGGTGGAGTTTTATTATTAGAGGATAAATAGTAAAAGTGAAGAGAAAATTGTAGATCAACAGTACCAGGTTACAGGCATTACAATTGTTGTTGTGATCGCTGATGTTAAGTAAGCAGGGCCAATTGTCTGCCTGAGTGCTAAACTTCTTGTTGGGTATTACATCCAATATTTATTGAACCAAATTATTATGATGACAACTCGCAACTGTCAACACAAAGATGGTTCCATTACTGAATAACTACACACAGCTCGGGCAGATGGTGCTCGTAAACCTGGGCGGGCAGACCATCTAAGGACAGAATCCCCCCTACAGATAAGACAATCTGCTGCCTTGCAGGAAGATTGGGGACAATCAAAGGATAAGAAAAGCAAACCTGAATAAAATGCTGGCAGAAATCGGATGCACCGGGCCATTGGCGCAGAACACAGTTCAACGTTCTAACATGTACTCAGTCAGAGTGGATCTAACGGACTTTAATTATGGTGCTGTGTCTGTGGAGTCCCCCCAGGCAGGTGGAGTGCAGGGTCCCATGCCTCGAAGGGGTCCACCCCGGGCTACTGGTGGTCACCCTGACCCATTTTGGAGAGCCAGGAAATGGGACCAGAGGGACACAAATAGTGGTCAGAAAAGCTTCAAGAGACACCTGAAAATAAGGCACTGGAATGCGGAGGGCACATACCACAAAAACAAGCCCTGGCAGTCAGACTAGCAGAGGAGGAGATAGACGTTGCCTGCATCCAAGAAACTCACCTTAATCCTCAGCATAGATTTATGATTATGGGTTCCCAAACATTTAGACAGAACAGGGAAGGTCACAAGGGTGGAATCCTTATACTTTTAAATAAAAATACCATCACAGCAAAACAGATAGAAGTAGTCACAAACGGAGAGGCAGATATCATTGGCACAGACCTATACATCAACTCCACTAGCGCAATGATATTTAACATATACTGTCCTAATGACAAATTGCTGAAGCTGGAGTCAATGGAAATAACACCATCAGAGTGTCTGGTAGTAGGTGACTTTAACAGCCACTTTGAGAGATATAAGGAAGCCAATGCTCGAGGTGAAGAAGTGGAAGAATGGGAAATCGACAACAACCTATTCCTCATAAACTCTAGGGAGGACCCCCCAACCTTCTACTCACGAAGATGGAAAACAACTTCTACTCCCGACCTAGCATTTGCAACAGGAGACATATCCAAAAAAATAGCCAGAATAGTACTGTCGCCAAGTTGGTTCGAACCAACATGGCGACAGTGACCATAGACCAGTCAAACTTTCAGTGGATCTTGCTCACAAAAAGGAGTTGCAAATACCACTTCCCCGCTGGAACTACAAGAGAGCAAACTGGGGAAAGTTTGCCAAGCTCATAGATGCCTACACCGCGCTTATCAACACCCATGAAAGATAGTCAATAATATGATAGAGGAGTTAACAAAGGAAATCTTGAGAGCTGCTAAAGAATCCATTCCTAGAGGAGCAAGAAGAAACTACAAGCCATACTGGAGCCAGGAAATACAAAGACTTAGAGGAGGAACTGGACTCTGCCAGGGAACTAGCTGAAGCATCACAAAGCACAGAGAGCAACATAGCCTATAAAGCAGCCTCGGCCAAATACAGAAGAGAGGTCATAATATCAGCAAGACAGAGCTGGGAAGACAAAACAGAGAGCCTCAATCTAGACAAAAACGGACACAAACTCTGGAAACTTGTGAAAGCTCTGAGCGACGAAAACAACTGCCGACCTTCTATAACATTAGCACACAATCAGAACATCCACACAGGCAAAAGGGCAGCAAACATACTGATAGAGACTTACAAAAACATTAATAGAATAAACATTACAAAAGACCAACAGAAAGCTGCAAGAAAGGAAAACCGAGATGCAAAACACCTGCCTTTAACACCAGAAGAACACCAGATGACCATCTTTACACCAACAGAACTAGAAGTAGCCCTCAAAGGATTGAAGCTTAAGAGTTCCCCTGGAAAAGACGGAATCACCAATGAAATGCTCATAAAACTGGGACAGAAAGCCAAGGGCCAGCTTCTAAGGATAATGAATGCCAACTGGAAGAGAAGTCAAATGCTGGCAATCTGGAAAGAAGCTATTATGGTGCCCATCCTCAAACATGGAAAAGACCCACTAGACCCAAGTAGCTACAGACCAAATAGCCTACTGAGCTGCCTGAGTAAACTCATGGAAAGGCTGGTCAACAGAAGACTCAAGGGGCATTTGGAGACAAAACAACAAATCATACCACAACAAAGCGGTTTCCGTCAGCACAGATCAACTGAAGACCTGATCACCTACATCGCACAGGAAATAGAACATGCTCTACAAGAAAAGAAACACACACTGGCAGTGTGGGTCGACATGGAGAAGGCTTTTGATAGGGTATGGAGAGAAGGCTTTTGATAGGGTATGGAGAGAAGGATTAAAGAACAAGCTTCTCAGACTCGGCATCCAAGGCCGTTTATTAAATTGGATATCTCAATACCTACAAGACAGAATGGCCAGAGTACAAGTACATGGACAACTAAGTAAGAAGGCCAGAATCGAACAAGGTGTCCCACAAGGTGGAGTCCTATCCCCAACGCTCTTTTTAATTTTCATAAATGACATCGTAGTGGACATTCCACCCAGTATACATACACTCAGCAATATACGCAGACGACCTGGCAATATGGGCATGTGAAAAATCTATGTCAGTAGTTAGCTCCAGAATGCAAGATGCCCTAGGGAAACTTGAAAAATGGACGAACACCTGGTTATTACCAATTAATGAAAAAAAAACTACATACACAATTTTCAGCCTATCAAGAAACACACTCTCTGCAAAATTGGAGATAAAAGACCAAGCACTTCCTATTGACCAAAACCCAACATATGTTGGCGTCACCATGAATCGCAGAATGACTTGGACAAATCAGATAGACAGAGTAAACAAAAGAGCCAGAAAACGAACAAATATTATGAAGAAATTGGCAGGAACGGACTGGGGAGCAGACAGCAATATCTTGAAACGACTATACGTAGGAAGAGTAAGACCAGTCCTAGAGCATGGAGTCACAGCCAGGGCTATGGCTTCCAAATCACACCTTAGCAAAATTAACAGAACACAAAACCAGGCTGCCCGTATCATCACTGGTGCTATGAAATCTACACCTATATTGACTCTAGAAACGGTAACAGGTTAACAACCCTTAGAAGACAGACGGAAAACTAAAGTAATGCAACAAGCGGAGAAATATAAAAAATGTTCCTTAGCCACTACATGCACCAAAGAATAACTGGTTTCGGAAAAGAAAGACTAAAGAGGAGCAACTTCCCTGCAATCTCCAAAGAACTGGCAACTAGTGACCCAGTACTGTCCCAAACATTACCGAAACCCTTATGCCCATCTGATGTGACTCCTCATGGGTAACACACAATACCAGAACTTAAGGAAGACATAATAGGAATCATGAAAAAAGGCACACAAACAAACAAAGAGAGAAAACACATGGCAGAAAAACACACAAACAGCAACTACCCACAGGACTCCTGGTCACACATATACACAGATGTCTCCGCTACAAATGCCACCATAAATGGAGGAGGAGATGTGTTTCTGAGGCTGAATAACCAGAATGAGATTACGAAGTCAATAGCTACTGGGACACTCTCAAACAACTATAAAGCAGAAACTGAAGCCCTCAAAGATGCTGCAAAACTGGCTATCCAACACAAAAATAATATACACAAGAAATTGGTGATACTGGTTGATGCACTGTCAGTTCTAATAGCTCTAAAAAAAAACCAGGAACAGTGAGCTAGATGACTTGAGAACAACTCTAGACCAACTATGTAATAACGTCCAGAGAGTGGTAATACGTGGGTACCATCACACTGTAATATACACGGAAACGAACGCGCAGACAAATTAACTAAATAGGGAGGGAGATTACCACAAGAGAACCATCTGGTCAGCTACGATGAAGCCAAATCCATCATCAAAGGTCAGTACCATGAAAAATGGAAACAAGAACACCCAAAGTATAACGAGAGGGATGGATACCACCAACTATCAAGAAGGGATCAAGTCATCATACTTCGCCTACGCACTGGCCACAATAGAATGAGAAATCACGCTAAACAAACTCAAAATAGGTACAACCAGCCCATGCCACTGTACACTGGACAACATGACAACAAAACATGTTCTACAGGATTGCCCCCAGTACATAGACATGAGAAGAGCAATGTGGTCCACACCCACCTCCCTGGAAGAGAAACTATACGGGGCTACCGAATCACTTAAAAAAACAGCTGCCTTCATAAGAAAGTCCAGAATCCTAGTCTGAATGACGTCATGAAAGAAGAAGACAAGAAGAAATCAAGGCAAATACGCGAGATTCTCGACGATGTTAATACGGGTACCCGTCAAGTGGGAGGGTATCAGCTTGAATGGCTAGGGAGAGCTGCTCACACTGAATGTGTGCTGGAAACAAAACAGGCGTTCACAGGTTTCTGGAAAAAGCGCTTCGTCAGAGATTAAACGCGGTGACGGTAATAGCATACATAAATTAGGAAACAACCAACAATAAGGACAAATCACATAATAACATAGAGGTAGAAAACTCCAACATCAACGAGCTACTCTTCGCAGATGACCAATGCCTAATATATGAGGATGAAAACCTGCTACAACAGCATTTAACATCTCTAGATAAAAGCTGCACAAACTACAGTATGAAAATTAACACAGCAAAAACAGAGGCTATATAAATAAGCAAATTAAAACACCCATTAAACATTAAGATGAAAGATAAAGAAATAAAACAAGTAGAGGAATTCAAGTATTTAGGCACAATGTTCACAGAAGATGGAAAACTAGACAGAGAAATTGACATGAGAATACAAAAAGCATATGCTGTCACATACCAGCTTTCACAATTGTTAAGACATCCAAAAATTTCTATGCCAGCTAAACAACAAAATGATAAATAGCATTTTCATACCAACTTTGTGCTATGAAAGTCAAACATGGACCCTTTCTAAATCACATTTAAGAAAGATCAATACATATGAGATGCGATGCTTGAGAAAAGTAACAAACAACACAAGAAGAGATAGAATACCAAACGAAACCATAAGAAAAATGGTAGGAACAAAACCCTGCCAAGAATATATAGAACAACAACTTAAATGGTTTGGCCACCTGGTCAGAATGAATCCTCACCAATCACCATCAAGGGCGTTCTTCTCGAGAATGCATGGAAAAAGACCAAGAGGAAGACCCAGAAGAAGATGGATAGATGCAGTGACAGAGACATGTAACAACAAAGGAAAATCACTAATTCAGACAATTCGAGCAGCTCAAGAACGACAAATGATATAAACCACGACACCTTTTAGGTATCAGTGAAAAGAGAAAAGTAGAAGATGGATAGATGCAGTGACAAAGAGATGTAACAACAAAGGAAAATCACTAATTCAGACAGTTCGAGCAGCTCAAGAACGACAAATGATATAAACCACGACACCTTTTAGGTATCAGTGAAAAGAGAAAAGAAGATGGATTGATGCAGTGACAGAGACATGTAACAACAAAGGAAAATCACTAATTCAGACAGTTCGAGCAGCTCAAGAACGACAAATGATATAAACCACGACACCTTTTAGGTATCAGTGAAAAGAGAAAAGAAGAAGATGGATAGATGCAGTGATAGAGACATGTAACAACAAAGGAAAATCACTAATTTAGACAGTTCGAGCAGCTCAAGAACGACAAATGATATAAACCACGACACCTTTTAGGTATCAGTGAAAAGAGAAAAGTAGAAGATGGATAGATGCAGTGATAGAGACATGTAACAACAAAGGAAAATCACTAATTCAGACAGTTGGAGCAGCTCAAGAACGACAAATGATATAAACCACGACACCTTTTAGGTATCAGTGAAAAGAGAAAAGAAGAAGATGGATAGATGCAGTGACAGAGACATGTAACAACAAAGGAAAATCACTAATTCAGACAGTTCGAGCTGCTCAAGAACGACAAATGATATAAACCACGACACCTTTTAGGTATCAGTGAAAAGAGAAAAGAAGAAGATGGATAGATGCAGTGACAGAGACATGTAACAACAAAGGAAAATCACTAATTCAGACAATTCGAGCAGCTCAAGAACGACAAATGATATAAACCACGACACCTTTTAGGTATCAGTGAAAAGAGAAAAGAAGAAGATGGATAGATGCAGTGATAGAGACATGTAACAACAAAGGAAAATCACTAATTCAGACAATTCGAGCAGCTCAAGAACGACAAATGATATAAACCACGACACCTTTTAGGTATCGGTGAGAAAGAGAAAAGAAGAAGATGGATAGATGCAGTGATAGAGACATGTAACAACAAAGGAAAATCACTAATTCAGACAGTTCTAGCAGCTCAAGAACGACAAATGATATAAACCACGACACCTTTTAGGTATCAGTGAAAAGAGAAAAGTAGAAGAAGATGGATAGATGCAGTGATAGAGACATGTAACAACAAAGGAAAATCACTAATTCAGACAGTTCGAGCAGCTCAAGAACGACAAATGATATAAACCACGACACCTTTTAGGTATCAGTGAAAAGAGAAAAGTAGAAGAAGATGGATAGATGCAGTGATAGAGACATGTAACAACAAAGGAAAATCACTAATTCAGACAGTTCGAGCAGCTCAAGAACGACAAATGATATAAACCACGACACCTTTTAGGTATCAGTGAAAAGAGAAAAGAAGAAGATGACGGTAAACAAACAAACGATTGTATGTATGAGATGTGGACCAAGAGAACAATGATGCCAGTCAAATATAGTTACAGACACAATGTTACACACCAGACAAAGGAATAAACATTATTTGTTATTTTTTTTTTCCTACTTATTCTTCTCCGTTTTCTTCTCCCCCCCCCCCCTTTTTTTTACATTTTCCTTATTTTTCTCATTCTCCTTCTTTTTTTTTTTTTATTAATCCTCCTTCTTTGTTTTATTATGTTTAATCTTCTTCTCCTGCTCGGTGACTACTCCTCTTCGTCCTAAAGGCGGGCGTAGTAAATGTGTTGTACCTGTGTATTGTCGTTTACAACAAGCTGCGATATTTGTTCTCGTCGTTTTGTTCAATTTACATTTCTAAAATCGCACTTGTAACTCAGTACTTGCTGCTTCTGTTCATTACAAAAATTGTATTTGTTCTGTCCACAGTGGCCTACCTTAGCCTCAGTTATGAGCTTAAGTGGAAAAGTTGCTTTAGTGACTGGGGGTGCGCAGGGGCTGGGAAGGCGTTCTCGGAGATCCTGCTGCAGAACGGCGCCAAAGTAAGTCTGTGAGCTCTTGTGAGCAGCGAGAGAACGATGTGGCTACTCTGTCATGTTCTATTTTATATTGGTGTCTGTGATTTTTTTTATATTTGTTGATGCGATTTTATATTGCTGTCTGTGATTTTTTTTATATTTGTTGATGTGATTTTATATTGCTGTCTGTGATTTTTTTTTTATTTGTTGATGTGATTTTATATTGGTGTCTGTGATTTTTTTTATATTTGTTGATGTGATTTTATATAAGTGTCTGTGATTTTTTTTATATTTGTTGATGTGATTTTATATTGTGTCTGTGATTTTTTTATATTTGTTGATGTGATTTTATATTGGTGTCTGTGATTTTTTTATATTTGTTGATGTGATTTTATATTGGTGTCTGTGATTTTTTTTATATTTGTTGATGCGATTTTATATTGGTGTCTGTGATTTTTTTATATTTGTTGATGTGATTTTATATTGGTGTCTGTGATTTTTTATATTGGTGGATGTGATTTTATATTGGTGGATGTGATTTTATATTGGTGGATGTGATTTTATATTGGTGGATGTAATTTTATATTGGTGGATGTGATTTTATATTGGTGGATGTGATATTATAATGGTGTGTGTGATTTTATATTGGTGGTTGTGATTTTATATTGGTGGTTGTGATTTTATATTGGTGGTTGTGATTTTATATTGGTGGTTGTAATTTTATATTGGTGGTTGTGATTTTATATTGGTGGTTGTGATTTTATATTGGTGGTTGTGATTTTATATTGGTGGTTGTGATTTTATATTGGTGGTTGTAATTTTATATTGGTGAATATGAAAATCTATAGAAACAGACAGAAAACATCCGATCATACAAGTGAGTGGCGTGATTGTAAGGGCGCCAATAAGCGTTTAGTTCTGTCCAACTACTCACATCGATGTACTCATAATCAGCCACCAAGGGCTGTCGAGTAAGGAACATCCTCACATCTCAGGATCTTCTAGCTCTCCTTAATCAAAGACCAACAAAACATTTATAGACCGACACGCCGTACAACGTCTTGCAGAGCGCAACAATGTCTTTCCATTTGCTTATTTAGACAAACGGAACATCAACATAATTATAGACGGCAGACAACTAAAACAAGTAGAATAAGTTAAATATCTAGGAAGTCTAGTGACGAACGACAATTTACAAACAGCAGAAATAGAATCAAGATGCATCAAAGCTTGTCAAATCATTGGACAGCTATCACCACTATTGTCCAACAAGGAAATAACTCTAGAGGCAAAACGGGCACTCTACAATACAATCTTCATCCCAACGTTTTGCTACCAATGCCAGTCCTAGACCCTAGATGCAAGAACAATAAGAAAAATAACCTCTACTGAGATGAAATGTGTTAGACGAATGACATGAAATAGCCTGAAAGACAAGATCAGAAATGAAGAACTGAGAAAGATGCTATTAATAACCCCCGCCATAGAATACATAAAGAAACAACAGATAAAATAGTTTGGCCACGGGACAAGACAGAAAGGTCAAAACACAACATAACGAGCTTTCAATGAAAGTTGCGAGAACCAAGGGCCGACCACGAAAAAGATGGATCGATGGAATATTAGAAACACTAGGAAACATGACAGCAACAGAGGTGAACAGAAGAGCAAAAGACCGCAAATTATGTCTCCCCTCGACGCTGAAAGGCAGATGAGGAAAGAAAGTAGAAGAAGAAGAAGTAACCATCCTTCTCAGATTGGCTCACACTTGTGTATCTTCATTCAGATTGGCTCACACTTGTGTATCTTCATTCAGATTGGCTCACACTTGTGTATCTTCATTCAGATTGGCTCACACTTGTGTATCTTCAGTCAGATTGGCTCACACTTGTGTATCTTCATTCAGATTGGCTCACACTTGTGTATCTTCATTCAGATTGGCTCACACTTGTGTATCTTCATTCAGATTGGCTCACACTTATGTATCTTCATTCAGAGCTCTCCACCAGATTGTGTTTTAGCTCGTTAGTTTATTATCCTCGTTTTGAAGTGATTTCCGTTACACCCCACCCCGTCCACACCATCTCCACTTAGTTTGGTTCATGTTTTTGTTTTGTCTAATTGTAGTAAGACACGGAAGCTACTATTAATACAGTTTCGTCATATAACTGTTTGTCTACAACACAAGTATTCAGCCCTACCAGGAGATACTTGTCTTAATATAAAAGTACAGAAATACAATTTATTCCCGAGCTGTGATCGTAACCCTATGCTATAGTCATGAGAACACCTGCAAAGACATCGTCCACGATAGCTAATTTTTTAGTTAGCTGAGTGGCAGTGTTCCCTAGCGTTCGGCTTCTCGTGGCAAGGCGCAGTGCCAAGGAGTTCACTGCTTCGGACGTGTCCCTCTGTTATAATATTCATTTATTATTAGTCTCTAGTAAGTCACGCATTGTCAGGCCACGGGCGATAACTGCTGTGCTTGTACGGGATGGTTATAAAGTCACTGTGCAGTGAAAATACGTGAAATGTTAACGTAAATTATTATTATTCATCTAGTCACTTGACTGGCTTGTATTAGGTAAGGTGACTGTTTACACGATGAAGTTGTGTCTACAGCATGTGTTCAAAATGTCCACCACGGGCCTCGAGACACTTGTTGACTCGCCTATTCATATTTTCGAAAACCTTCAGAACAAAGACCAGTGATATTTGTTGGATCTGGGTAACGATTTCTGCCTTCAGGTCATGAACTGTTAGCGGATAATTTAGATCAACTTTTTTTCCGTTCAGCGCACCCCATAGGTAATAGTCAGGCAGAGTTGGGACTTTTGAGTCTGAAAATGTCAGCACAAATTGTCGAATTACTTCTTCAGTATATTTGCCAACATTACAGAAGACATGTTCAACCAAAAATACCATGTTTTCAGTGTTTGACGCCATTTCCTTTCAGCAATGATACCGCGAATATAACAACGGCTTGTTGTGTTATGTTGCAGACGGGATTGTGGACATAGACTATCATGACGTTAATTTCATCACTCGGGACGTAATTTCACAAATATTTGACAAGTCACTGCACAGCGACTTTATAAACAACCTGTAGAAAAGGGCTTACATGTCCTTTAGCGTCGTGGCAGGCAGTTTGTAGAAAAGGGCATACATGTCCTTTAGCGTCGTGGCAGGCAGTTTGTATAAAAGGGCATACATGTCCTTTAGCGTCGTGGCAGGCAGTTTGTAGAAAAGGCATACATGTCCTTTAGCGTCGTGGCAGGCAGTTTGTAGAAAAGGGCATACATGCACTTTAGCGTCGTGGCAGGCAGTTTGTATAAAAGGGCATACATGTCCTTTAGCGTCGTGGCAGACAGTTTGTATAAAAGGGCATACATGTCCTTTAGCGTCGTGGCGGGCAGTTTGTAGAAAAGGGCATATATGTCCTTTAGAGTCTTGGCAGGCAGTTTGTAGAAAAGGGCATACATATCCTTTAGCGTTGTGGTAGACAGTTTGTAGAAAAGGGCATACATATCCTTTAGCGTCGTGGCAGGCAGTTTGTAGAAAAGGGCATATATGTCCTTTAGCGTCGTGGCAGGCAGTTTGTATAAAATGGCATACATGCACTTTAGCGTCGTGGCAGGCAGTTTGTAGAAAAAGGCATACATGTCCTTTAGCGTCGTGGCAGGCAGTTTGTAGAAAAGGGCATACATGCCCTTTAGCGTCGTGGCAGGCAGTTTGTAGAAAAGGGCATACACGTCCTTTAGCGTCGTGGCAGGCAGTTTGTAGAAAAGGGCATATATGTCCTTTAGCTTCGTGGCAGGCAGTTTGTAGAAAAGGGCATACACGTCCTTTAGCGTCTTGGCAGACAGTTTGTAGAAAAGTGCATACATGTCCTTTAGCGTCGTGGCAGACAGTTTGTAGAAAAGGGCACATATGTCCTTTAGCATCTTGGCAGACAGTTTGTACAAAAGGGCATATATGTCCTTTAGCATCCTGGCAGACAGTTTGTATAATAGGGCATATATGTCCTTTAGCATCTTGGCGGACAGTTTGTAGAAAAGGGCATATATGTCCTTTAGCATCTTGGCAGACAGTTTGTAGAAAAAGGCATATATGTCCTTTAGCATCTTGGCATACAGTTTGTAGAAAAGGGCATATATGTCCTTTAGCATCTTGGCATACAGTTTGTAGAAAAGGGCATATATGTCCTTTAGCATCTTGGCAGACAGTTTGTAGAAAAGGGCATATATGTCCTTTAGCATCTTGGCGGACAGTTTGTAGAAAAGGGCATATACGTCCTATAGCATCCTGGCGGACAGTTTGTAGAAAAGGGCATATACGTCCTATAACATCCTGGCAGACAGTTTGTATAATAGGGCATATATGTCCTTTAGCATCTTGGCGGACAGTTTGTAGAAAAGGGCATATATGTCCTTTAGCATCTTGGCAGACAGTTTGTAGAAAAAGGCATATATGTCCTTTAGCATCTTGGCGGACAGTTTGTAGAAAAGGGCATATATGTCCTTTAGCATCTTGGCAGACAGTTTGTAGAAAAGGGCATATATGTCCTTTAGCATCTTGGCGGACAGTTTGTAGAAAAGGGCATACACGTCCTTTAGCGTCTTGGCAGACAGTTTGTAGAAAAGTGCATACATGTCCTTTAGCGTCGTGGCAGACAGTTTGTAGAAAAGGGCACATATGTCCTTTAGCATCTTGGCAGACAGTTTGTACAAAAGGGCATATATGTCCTTTAGCATCCTGGCAGACAGTTTGTATAATAGGGCATATATGTCCTTTAGCATCTTGGCGGACAGTTTGTAGAAAAGGGCATATATGTCCTTTAGCATCTTGGCAGACAGTTTGTAGAAAAAGGCATATATGTCCTTTAGCATCTTGGCATACAGTTTGTAGAAAAGGGCATATATGTCCTTTAGCATCTTGGCATACAGTTTGTAGAAAAGGGCATATATGTCCTTTAGCATCTTGGCAGACAGTTTGTAGAAAAGGGCATATATGTCCTTTAGCGTCGTGGCAGGCAGTTTGTAGAAAAGGGCATACATGCCCTTTAGCGTCGTGGCAGGCAGTTTGTAGAAAAGGGCATACACGTCCTTTAGCGTCGTGGCAGGCAGTTTGTAGAAAAGGGCATATATGTCCTTTAGCTTCGTGGCAGGCAGTTTGTAGAAAAGGGCATACACGTCCTTTAGCGTCTTGGCAGACAGTTTGTAGAAAAGTGCATACATGTCCTTTAGCGTCGTGGCAGACAGTTTGTAGAAAAGGGCACATATGTCCTTTAGCATCTTGGCAGACAGTTTGTACAAAAGGGCATATATGTCCTTTAGCATCCTGGCAGACAGTTTGTATAATAGGGCATATATGTCCTTTAGCATCTTGGCGGACAGTTTGTAGAAAAGGGCATATATGTCCTTTAGCATCTTGGCAGACAGTTTGTAGAAAAAGGCATATATGTCCTTTAGCATCTTGGCATACAGTTTGTAGAAAAGGGCATATATGTCCTTTAGCATCTTGGCATACAGTTTGTAGAAAAGGGCATATATGTCCTTTAGCATCTTGGCAGACAGTTTGTAGAAAAGGGCATATATGTCCTTTAGCATCTTGGCGGACAGTTTGTAGAAAAGGGCATATACGTCCTATAGCATCCTGGCGGACAGTTTGTAGAAAAGGGCATATACGTCCTATAACATCCTGGCAGACAGTTTGTATAATAGGGCATATATGTCCTTTAGCATCTTGGCGGACAGTTTGTAGAAAAGGGCATATATGTCCTTTAGCATCTTGGCAGACAGTTTGTAGAAAAAGGCATATATGTCCTTTAGCATCTTGGCGGACAGTTTGTAGAAAAGGGCATATATGTCCTTTAGCATCTTGGCAGACAGTTTGTAGAAAAGGGCATATATGTCCTTTAGCATCTTGGCGGACAGTTTGTAGAAAAGGGCATACACGTCCTTTAGCGTCTTGGCAGACAGTTTGTAGAAAAGTGCATACATGTCCTTTAGCGTCGTGGCAGACAGTTTGTAGAAAAGGGCACATATGTCCTTTAGCATCTTGGCAGACAGTTTGTACAAAAGGGCATATATGTCCTTTAGCATCCTGGCAGACAGTTTGTATAATAGGGCATATATGTCCTTTAGCATCTTGGCGGACAGTTTGTAGAAAAGGGCATATATGTCCTTTAGCATCTTGGCAGACAGTTTGTAGAAAAAGGCATATATGTCCTTTAGCATCTTGGCATACAGTTTGTAGAAAAGGGCATATATGTCCTTTAGCATCTTGGCATACAGTTTGTAGAAAAGGGCATATATGTCCTTTAGCATCTTGGCAGACAGTTTGTAGAAAAGGGCATATATGTCCTTTAGCATCTTGGCGGACAGTTTGTAGAAAAGGGCATATACGTCCTATAGCATCCTGGCGGACAGTTTGTAGAAAAGGGCATATACGTCCTATAACATCCTGGCAGACAGTTTGTAGAAAAGGGCATATATGTCCTTTAGCATCTTGGCGGACAGTTTGTAGAAAAGGGCATATATGTCCTTTAGCATCTTGGCAGACAGTTTGTAGAAAAAGGCATATATGTCCTTTAGCATCTTGGCATACAGTTTGTAGAAAAGGGCATATATGTCCTTTAGCATCTTGGCAGACAGTTTGTAGAAAAGGGCATATATGTCCTTTAGCATCTTGGCGGACAGTTTGTAGAAAAAGGCATACATGTCCTTTAGCGTCGTGGCAGGCAGTTTGTAGAAAAGGGCATATACGTCCTATAACATCTTGGCAGACAGTTTGTAGAAAAGGGCATATACGTCCTATAACATCTTGGCAGACAGTTTGTAGAAAAGGGCATATACGCCCTATAGCATCCTGGCGGACAGTTTGTAGAAAAGGGCATATATGTCCTATAGCATCCTGGCGGACAGCCTGTAGCAAGCAATCAGTAAATATTTGCAGATCTTGTCAGGGTAATTTGCTCATAAATATCAGTTTTTCTATCGAGCTATCATTTCTGTTTGCATTTGCTGCCTGGGCAGCAGGTATTGATGTAGTGTTGTGCAGATTTCGCGCTAACCCCCTCTCGACCCCACTTCGATACTTCCCAAAGGAAGGCCGTAGTATGACATTAAAAGGGCACGTACCTTCTTTCTGATCATGACACATTCCAGTAGCAATTTCCGGGTCTCTTATGAAGTCTGTTATCTATTTCAACATTTCAGTTCAGCCATAGTTTCCGTTACAAAAAAGTAACTGTGGCTCATATATCTTTTCTTTCCTTTACAAGAAAGTGACTGTGGCTCATATATCTTTTCTTTCCTTTACAAGAAAGTGACTGAGGCTCAAATAGCTTTTATTTCCTTTACAAGAAAGTGACTGCGGCTCATATATCTTTTCTTTCCTTTACAAGAAAGTGACTGTGGCTCATATAAGACTACAAATAGACTGCAAGATGAACAAGACTTTCAGAACTATAACAAATAGACTGATGAACAAACATGACTTTCAGAATTACAACAAATAGACTGATGAACAAACAGGACTTTCAGAATTACAACAAATAGACTGATGAACAAACAGGACTTTCAGAATTACAACAAATAGACTGATGAACAAACAGGACTTTCAGAATTACAACAAATAGACTGATGAACGAACAGAATTTCAGAATTACAACAAATAGACTGATGAGCAAACAAGACTTTCAGAACTATAACAAATAGACTGATGAACAAACATGACTTTCAGAATTACAACAAATAGACTGATGAACAAACAGGACTTTCAGAATTACAACAAATAGACTGATGAACAAACAGGACTTTCAGAATTACAACAAATAGACTGATGAACGAACAGAATTTCAGAATTACAACAAATAGACTGATGAACAAACAGGACTTTCAGAATTACAACCAGACAATTATTTAAAAATTAATTTCTGAACTACAACAGACTGCCAAATAAGCAAGACTTTCACAACTACAACAAGACAACAAATAGACTTGAAGATGAACAAGACTTTCACAACTACAACAAGACAACAAATAGACTTGAAGATGAACAAGACTTTCACAACTACAACAATACAACAAATAGACTGTCAGATAAGCAAGACTTTCACAACTACAACAAGACAACAAATAGGCTTGAAGATGAACAAGACTTTCACAACTACAACAAGACAACAAATAGACTGTCAGATAAGTAAGACTTTCACAACTACAACAAGACAACAAATAGGCTTGAAGATGAACAAGACTTTCACAACTACAACAAGACAACAAATAGACTGTCAGATAAGCAAGACTTTCACAACTACAACAAGACAACAAATAGGCTTGAAGATGAACAAGACTTTCACTACTACAACAAGACAACAGATAGACTGTCAGATAAGCAAGACTTTCACAACTACAACAAGACAACAGACAGACTTTCAGATAAGCAAGACTTTCACAACTACAACAAGACAACAGACAGACTTTCAGATAAGCAAGACTTTCACAACTACAACAAGACAACAGATAGACTGTCAGATAAGCAAGACTTTCACAACAACAAGACTTTAACAACTACAACAAGACAACAGACAGACTGTCAGGTAAGCAAGACTTTCACAACTACAACAAGTCAACAGACAGACTGTCAGATAAGCAAGACTTTCACAACTACAACAAGACAACAGACAGACTGTCAGATAAGCAAGACTTTCACAACTACAACAAGTCAACAGACAGACTGTCAGATAAGCAAGACTTTCACAACTACAACAAGACAACAGGCAGACTGTCAGATAAGCAAGACTTTCACAACTACAACAAGACAACATATAGACTTTCAGATGAACAAGACTTTCACAACTACAACAAGACAACAGACAGACTGTCAGGTAAGCAAAACTTTCACAACTACAAGACAACAAATAGGCTTGAAGATGAACAAGACTTTCACAACTACAACAAGACAACATACAGACTGTCAGATAAGCAAGACTTTCACAACTACAACAAGACAACAGACAGACTTTCAGATAAGCAAGACTTTCACAACTACAAGACACCAAATAGGCTTGAAGATGAACAAGACTTTCACAATTACAACAAGACAACAGACAGATTGTCAGATGAACAAGACTTTCACAACTACAACAAGACAACAAATAGACTGTCAGATAAGCAAGACTTTCACAACTACAACAAGACAACAAATAGGCTTGAAGATGAACAAGACTTTCACTACTACAACAAGACAACAGATAGACTGTCAGATAAGCAAGACTTTCACAACTACAACAAGACAACAGACAGACTTTCAGATAAGCAAGACTTTCACAACTACAACAAGACAACAGACAGACTTTCAGATAAGCAAGACTTTCACAACTACAACAAGACAACAGATAGACTGTCAGATAAGCAAGACTTTCACAACAACAAGACTTTAACAACTACAACAAGACAACAGACAGACTGTCAGGTAAGCAAGACTTTCACAACTACAACAAGTCAACAGACAGACTGTCAGATAAGCAAGACTTTCACAACTACAACAAGACAACAGACAGACTGTCAGATAAGCAAGACTTTCACAACTACAACAAGTCAACAGACAGACTGTCAGATAAGCAAGACTTTCACAACTACAACAAGACAACAGGCAGACTGTCAGATAAGCAAGACTTTCACAACTACAACAAGACAACATATAGACTTTCAGATGAACAAGACTTTCACAACTACAACAAGACAACAGACAGACTGTCAGGTAAGCAAAACTTTCACAACTACAAGACAACAAATAGGCTTGAAGATGAACAAGACTTTCACAACTACAACAAGACAACATACAGACTGTCAGATAAGCAAGACTTTCACAACTACAACAAGACAACAGACAGACTTTCAGATAAGCAAGACTTTCACAACTACAAGACACCAAATAGGCTTGAAGATGAACAAGACTTTCACAATTACAACAAGACAACAGACAGATTGTCAGATGAACAAGACTTTCACAACTACAACAAGACAACAGACAGACTGTCAGATAAGCAAGACTTTCACAACTACAACAAGACAACATATAGACTGTCAGATGAACAAGACTTTCACAACTACAACAAGACAACAGACAGACTGTCAGATAAGCAAGACTTTCACAACTACAACAAGACAACAGATAGACTGACAGATGAACAAGACTTTCACAACTACAACAAGACAACAGATAGACTGACAGATGAACAAGACTTTCACAACTACAACAAGACAACAGATAGACTGACAGATGAACAAGACTTTCACAACTACAACAAGACAACAGATAGACTGACAGACAGGGAAAGAGAATACTGAGAAACGCGTGGCTTTGTTGACGTAATTCCAAGAAATATATTTCTCATCAACAACAAATAAAACGACAACACTCTCTGATGAGAAAAATAAAATGGACGAACTAAATCGGTAAACAGTAAACAAATGTAGTCGAACATTTGGGTGTCCTGGCTACACGTCATGCGGCGTAACATCACAGACAGAGCCAGATGTGATCAAGACCTCAAATCACCTCTCAGCGGGGTTCTCCAGTAACAGTTTGTATGAACACCCATTTGCTGAAGAAGGAGGATAGACATAACCCCCGCAGTTTGTTGACGTTGTTCTTCACGCTAGGATGTACAAACATCAACTTCTTCAACGGAAACAAGCCGCCACGTCACCAACTTTAGCTTGCCTCGACGTGTCGATTTTCTTCCTCCGTCTCTTCCTCATTTTCCTCCCTTCTTCCATCTATTCCTCATTTTCCTCCCTTCTTCCATCTATTCCTCATTTTCCTCCCTTCTTCAATCTATTTCTAGTTTTTCCCTCTTCCTCCATCTCTTCCTCCTTTTCCTTACTTTTCCCCTTCCTCAATCCATATTTCATATTCTCCCCCTTCCTCCATCTATTTTTCATTTCCTTCCTCTTCTTCCTTCTATTTTTCATTTTCTTTCCCTTTATCTATTTGTCATATTCTTCCTCTTCCTCCATCTATTTTTCATTTTCTTTCCCTTTATCTATTTGTCATATTCTTCCTCTTCCTCCATCTATTTTTCATTTTCTTTCCCTTTATGTATTTGTCATATTCTTCCTCTTCCTCCATCTATTTTTCATTTTCTTTCCCTTTATCTATTTGTCATATTCTTCCTCTTCCTCCATCTATTTTTCATTTTCTTTCCCTTTATCTATTTGTCATATTCTTCCTCTTTCTCCATCTATTTTTCATTTTCTTTCCCTTTATCTATTTGTCATATTCTTCCTCTTTCTCCATCTATTTTTCATTTTCTTTCCCTTTATCTATTTGTCATATTCTTCCTCTTCCTCCATCTATTTTTCATTTTCTTTCCCTTTATCTATTTGTCATATTCTTCCTCTTCCTCCATCTATTTTTCATTTTCTTTCCCTTTATCTATTTGTCATATTCTTCCTCTTCCTCCATCTATTTTTCATTTTCTTTCCCTTTATCTATTTGTCATATTCTTCCTCTTCCTCCATCTATTTTTCATTTTCTTTCCCTTTATCTATTTGTCATATTCTTCCTCTTCCTCCATTTATTTCTCATCTTTCTCCTGTTCCTTCATTTCTTCCTCTTCATCCACATCTTCCCCCTTTTCCTCCAAATCTGCCACCTCTTTTTATTTTCCTCCGCCTCTTACTTCTTTTCTTTCATTTTCCTCCTTTTCTTCCCACTCTTCTTCGACTGCGTTTGTCCGACGACAACTTCTTGTCATCGCCCGCCCACAAAAATGGATATTAAATGGATGTCGTTGCGTTGTTTTGATGTTCCTTTTGACCAAACACATTCCACTTCAATGTTGCATTGTGGGTACCAGGTAGCCCTTTCTCTCAACCATTACGGCCTTGACCAGACTAGTCAGTCTGTTTCCTGGTCAAGCACAAGGAGCGCGAGTACTGTCTTTGTCTGTTCTGGTTCGTTGATCCTGACGCACATAGTCAGATATGTATCGCTGATCACTTTCATGCCATGCAGTGTTGCGCGTTCTGAGTTCATAGTGAGTCCACGTTCATGTTGCACTGGCTATGTGTTGCAATATCATGGCACAATGACAACGTCATCATGATGTAGTAGGCAATAAGACTATTCTGTACAGCTGTACTGAAACAAATGGAATCGAATCATGGACAGAAGACCAGCCAATAAAAAGACGATTGGAGGTCACGGAGATGGAATTTCTGAGAAAAATGTTAAGAGTACTCTGGACAGCCACAAACACCGGCGAGGAAGTTCTCCAAGAGGCCAACACAAAACGAGAGCTCTGAAAAAAAAAAAAAAAACATTTGAAAGACACAATCGAGATATTTCGAGCGCACCATGAGAAGTTGGAATACTTGGTTACAACTGGCCAAATATATGGAAAGAGATGGAATGGGCGACAAAGAGAGAAGATACTAAATAGCTTGGTTTGTGGTGCGGAAAACAGTCAACAACACTGATACGATGCACTGTGGACAGAGAATTGTGGAAGCACATGATCACCTCCGCCAGCGTGTACGACACATAATAATAGTGAAAGTAGCGCTGTGAGGAGACTGTGTGCAAGCTGTAAGCAAGGAGTCCATGCTGATAACATGTTCAAAAATTGCAGCCACCAAGCCGAGCTATGTCAACGGCATGATCAACCTGCAATTGAGTTTCTACTTCGTCTTCTCATATCTTGAAAGTACTGAAATATCACAATAATAGAGTCCTGTCACACAAGGTTATACCACTCTCTTCGGTCGAGCCAGCTTTTATAATAGAAGTGATTAGTGGCAAGTGATAAGAGCATAGTTTCGATATTGCGTTGTTGTACCTTTCTCTTATGAAAGATATGATTGTCAAGTCCAATTTTGACCTAAGTTATGGTTATACAGGGTGTTTATAAAGTCTCACTACACTTGGTATCTAGGTCAATTTGAAAAAAAAATGTTTATGACGTCATCACAATATGTGCTCCCACTGTCAATGAAATTTGTTGAATAAGTTTATTGCTACTGGAAATGTGGAAGATGCTCCACGATCTGGTAGGCCTGCTGTGAATGATGAAATATGTTTAGATATCCAAGACAGAATCCTTAAAAGTCCAGACAAGTCATTAAGAAAACTGTCGCAACAAGTGAACTTACCATTGAGCACATATTGTGATGACGCCATAAACATTTTTTTCAAATTGACCTAGATACCAAGTGTAGTGAGACTTTATAAACACCCTATAGTTAGTCCAAGGCCCCGGTATCACTACAAACGAATTAAAACCCATAATTGTTCAACTGCCCGTGCCAGTGGAATCATGGGAATTAAAACTCATCTCAATGAAGGATCCAAACAAGACAGCTGCAGTCCCCATCATAGCAGCTACGGCACACACCAAATAACATAAGGCCAAGCGGCACCAAAAGTGAACGCAGTTGAACTGTCCTTCGTCATACAATTTCATCATTCATCGTAAGCAATCAAAATATCGAAACACGATCCGGATGGAAATAAAAAACAGCTCACGGTGTGCACAGAGCACTAAACTCAGTAGCTCCAGCAGCAAGCCGGACTTGGAATATGAGGAAACACACAGCTCACGGTGTGCACAGAGCACTAAACTCAGTAGCTCCAGCAGCAAGCCGGACTTGGAATATGAGGAAACACACAGCTCACGGTGTGCACAGAGCACTAAACTCAGTAGCTCCAGCAGCAAGCCAGACTTGGAATATGAGGAAACACACAGCTCACGGTGTGCACAGAGCACTAAACTCAGTAGCTCCAGCAGCAAGCCAAACTTGGAATATGAGGAAACACACAGCTCACGGTGTGCACAGAGCACTAAACTCAGTAGCTCCAGCAACAAGCCAAACTTGGAATATGAGGAAACACACAGCTCACGGTGTGCACAGAGCACTAAACTCAGTAGCTCCAGCAGCAAGCCAGACTTGGAATATGAGGAAACACACAGCTCACGGTGTGCACAGAGCACTAAACTCAGTAGCTCCAGCAGCAAGCCAGACTTGGAATATGAGGAAACACACAGCTCACTGTGTGCACAGAGCACTAAACTCAGTAGCTCCAGCAACAAGCCAGACTTGGAATATGAGGAAACACACAGCTCACGGTGTGCACAGAGCACTAAACTCAGTAGCTCCAGCAGCAAGCCAGACTTGGAATATGAGGAAACACACAGCTCACGGTGTGCACAGAGCACTAAACTCAGTAGCTCCAGCAGCAAGCCGGACTTGGAATATGAGGAAACACACAGCTCACGGTGTGCACAGAGCACTAAACTCAGTAGCTCCAGCAGCAAGCCAGACTTGGAATATGAGGAAACACACAGCTCACGGTGTGCACAGAGCACTAAACTCAGTAGCCCCAGCAGCAAGCCAGACTTGGAATATGAGGAAACACACAGCTCACGGTGTGCACAGAGCACTAAACTCAGTAGCTCCAGCAGCAAGCCAGACTTGGAATATGAGGGAACACACAGCTCACGGTGTGCACAGAGCACTAAACTCAGTAGCCCCAGTAGCAAGCCAGACTTGGAATATGAGGGAACACACAGCTCACGGTGTGCACAGAGCACTAAACTCAGTAGCTCCAGCAGCAAGCCAGACTTGGAATATGAGGAAACACACAGCTCACGGTGTGCACAGAGCACTAAACTCAGTAGCTCCAGCAGCAAGCCAGACTTGGAATATGAGGAAACACACAGCTCACTGTGTGCACAGAGCACTAAACTCAGTAGCCCCAGCAACAAGCCAGACTTGGAATATGAGGAAACACACAGCTCACTGTGTGCACAGAGCACTAAACTCAGTAGCTCCAGCAGCAAGCCAGACTTGGAATATGAGGAAACACACAGCTCACTGTGTGCACAGAGCACTAAACTCAGTAGCCCCAGCAACAAGCCAGACTTGGAATATGAGGAAACACACAGCTCACTGTGTGCACAGAGCACTAAACTCAGTAGCTCCAGCAGCAAGCCAGACTTGGAATATGAGGAAACACACAGCTCACTGTGTGCACAGAGCACTAAACTCAGTAGCCCCAGCAGCAAGCCAGACTTGGAATACGAGGAAACACACAGCTCACAGTGTGCACAGAGCACTAAACTCAGTAGCCCCAGCAGCAAGCCAGACTTGGAATATGAGGAAACTGTAACAATGAATACTTTTCAGACTGAGCCTCAATGGTTCTTGCCGCCTATCCGCCATATTGACTGGTATTCCAATGATGACGTATATTACAATCAACATAGAACACACTTGCGCACACTGTAGAGGTTTTCAGATCACATATACGTTCTCCGCTTCACCGGCGAAAATCCCAACAGCAGAACTTCCTATCTATACACTTATCTGCATTGGAAAGATAGAATTAGCCATCTTTCCTGGAAAAAACGTAACAGCGAACGTTCACGTACACATGGCCGCGCCATCTTGAAACCGGAAGTCCTTTTGGCTTAAACTGCGTTGCTACTGTTGGGATATGCATGATCAGAGCCCTTATTCTTCTATCCTTCACCATTTGTCTTTCAGCGTCCAGGGGAGATATATTTTGCTCTTCTGTTGACATATCCTGCTGTTATGTTTCCTAGTGTTTCTAATATTTCATCAATCCATCTTTTTTTTTTTTTAAGTTAGCCCCTGGTTCAGGTGTCCTCACACATCAGAATCGTCATCATCTGGTGTCATACCTACATGTGTTGATTTTATTTTATTCTTGCCATTACTATTTCACCTGTTTTGTATACTTTTGATGTTGTCTACCCCTGACTCAATTTGCTTCAATTATTCATGTTGTTTCAGTATTTTCACATTTTCTTCTCATGTGATGGCCTTAGAAAGTACAAAGCTTTTTTCTACTGCCCTAATAATTCTACATGGCCATAATGGGCGGTCATGCGTAAATATTTCCAAGAAAGTTACATCAAGATTGAAGCTTCTAGAGACAACGAGCCGACTGTTCAAAAATTGGATGTCTGGTATTCATTATTTAGATACTCTATATCAACGAGGAATGTAATAATGAATTAGCGCTATTACGTTCTTAACGTTTCTACTAACGAGGAAGGGCAAACAGGCTCAACACTCTTAAGAGATGCCAGAAGTGACGAAGGCATCATGTAGTGTACTATGATCTTCAAAGTGTCCTGATCTTCCAATACGTTTGCTTCTTGTTGTCCTCTCATTGATGTGCTGTAATCCTCTCATTGATGTGCTGTAATCCTCTCATTGATGTGCTGTAATCCTCTCATTGATGCCATATGATCTTCCCATTCAGGTGTCCTGATCTTGTTTTTGTACTCTCATTGATGTGCTGTAATCACCTCGTTGATGCGCTGTGATCCTTTCATTGGGTGCTATGGACTTTTATCGATGCCCTGTAGTCTTCTCATTGTAATCCTCTCATTGAAGTGATTTATTCCTCACCTTGATGTGTTGTAATCATCTCACTGATATACTATGATCTTCTCATCGAAGTACCATCTTTGCTTCATTGAGACGCCATCCTTGCCTTATTAAGATGTCATCCTTGCCTCATTAAGATACTATCCTTGCCTCATTAAGTTGCCATCCTTGCCTCATTAAGATGTCATCCATGCCTCATTAAGATGTCATCCTTGCCTCATTAAGATACCATCCTTGCCTCATTAAGATGTCATCCTTGCCTCATTAAGATACTATCCTTGCCTCATTAAGTTGCCACCCTTGCCTCATTAAGATGTCATCCTTGCCTCATTAAGATGTCATCCTTGCCTCATTAAGATACCATCCTTGCCTCATTAAGATGTCATCCTTGCCTCATTAAGATGTCATCCTTGCCTCATTAAGATATCATCCTTGCCTCATTAAGATGTCATCCTTGCCTCATTAAGATGTCATCCTTGCCTCATTAAGATACCATCCTTGCCTCATTAAGTTGCCATCCTTGCCTCATTAAGATGTCATCCTTGCCTCATTAAGATACCATCCTTGCCTCATTAAGATACCATCCTTGCCTCATTAAGTTGCCATCCTTGCCTCATTAAGGTGTCATCCTTGCTTCATTAAGATGCCATCTTGCTTCATTAAGGTGTCATCCTTGCCTCATTAAGATACCATCCTTGCTTCATTAAGATACCATCCTTGCTTCATTAAGGTATCATCCTGCCTCATTATGATGCCAACCTTGCTTCATTAAGATGCCAACTTTGTTTCATTAAGATGACAACCTTGCTTCATTAAGATGCAATCCTATCTCATTAAGATGCCAACTTTGCTTCATTAAGATTTAATCCTGCCTCATTAAGATACCAACTTTGCTTCATTACTATGTTATCCTAGCTTCATTAAGATGACATCTTGCTTCATTAAGGTGTCATCCTTGCCTCATTAAGATACCATCCTTGCTTCATTAAGATACCATCCTTGCTTCATTAAGGTATCATCCTGCCTCATTATGATGCCAACCTTGCTTCATTAAGATGCCAACTTTGTTTCATTATGATGCCAACCTTGCTTCATTAAGATGCAATCCTATCTCATTAAGATGACAACCTTGCTTCATTAAGATGCAATCCTATCTCATTAAGATGACAACCTTGCTTCATTAAGATGCAATCCTATCTCATTAAGATGCCAACTTTGCTTCATTAAGATTTAATCCTGCCTCATTAAGATACCAACTTTGCTTCATTAAGATGTCAACCTTGCTTCATTAAGATTCAATCCTGCCTCATTAAGATGCCAACTTTGCTTCATTAAGATGACATCCTTGCCTCATTAAGATTCCATCTTTGCCTTATTAAAAGTGAAGAAAGAAAGAATATATCTTGATTGTTCTTTTTCATTATCCCACGGTATCATAAGGATTATTCTCTAGAATTTTGTTTCAAATGATGTTTTCTTTGTTGTTGTTTGCGAGATTATCCATGATTCACAACAATATGTTTCTTTGAGAAGATAAATGCCATTAGTAGTTAGCAGTTTAATTTTACTGTCTTGTTGATGTAGAGGAACATCTTCATGACTCAATTTTGTGTTGCTATTGCTAATCTTCTTTTGATCTCCTGGTAGCTCCCATTGTAAGTTATTACAAATCCCAAATATTCATAGTTTGTTAAATTTTCAAGTTCTTTGTTGTGCTAGCTTTTTGCTTTCTCAGTGATCGTTATCTTCATTGGTACTTCCAGCAGATAATAAACATTTGAGCAAAAACAAAAGTATAAAATTTCAATCTCAGGTAATATATAATGTGATTCTTGACAAATAGTCATATCTATCTACCTTCTTAACAAATCATTATTTCAATCTCAGGTAATATATAATGTGATTCTTGACAAATAGTCATATCTATCTACCTTCTTAACAAATCATTATTTCAATCTCAGGTAATATATAATCTGATTCTCGACAAATAGTCATATCTATCTACCTTCTTAACAAATCATTATTTCAATCTCAGGTAATATATAATGTGATTCTTGACAAATAGTCATATCTATCTACCTTCTTAACAAATCATTTTAACTCTGTTTTTGTGTGTAACTGTTGCAGGTGGCAATGATAGACTTGAACAGTGACCAGGGACAGAAGACCCTCTCAGAATTCCAGACCAAATATGGGCAGAACAAGGTCATGTTCATGAAGTGTAACGTCTGTAGTCAGCCAGAGATGATAGGTATCTAACCTCAAGTGGTGTCCATACGAGATGTGCAATATAATAATAATCTTTCTATGTTCACCCATAGACTATCTCTCTTTATTTCCCACCTTTGGAAGGATGTTAAGTGGGTGTAGATGTGTGGTGTTGTCATTTTGTAGCAAGCCGCGATATTTCCACCTTTCAACCTGACACATCCGACTTCAGCAAGATACTTTTGGCTATATGGTTACCTTGTGAACTGGACTACAAAGGATAAGAGGTAGGGTTCGATCCCAACCTATGGCTTCCGCTTCACCCAGCCTTTAATGGGTACCTGATTTTTTTTCTGGGAAAGTAAAGCGGTATGGGCATAATACCGACAACATTGCCCCAAAAATCATGTGCCGAAGGTCTGTAAAATTTATGGTCACTAACATCATATTCCCTATATGCCACTTGGCGTGACGGGGGTACTTTACTTAATTTTTTTACTATATGGTTGCCTTCCCTCTAGGTCCCTAATCATTTGACCAAACCGATTAGCTTGTTACCAGAGCCTCAGTGGAAGCGAGGAGTAGATTTTTAAATAATATTTGAATATACAAGCAATGTTGATGTTGAACTAATGCTATGTAGGTGGCATTACCTTTAGCTCTAAAACCCAGAATGATGATATGACTGAAGGCAATAGCTTTTTTGTTTGTTTCTTTGTTTGTTTGCATTCACCAGCTTTATACCACTAGTGAAGTCTCAATGGACTAAATTTTGTGTGAATTAAACTTGTTGCTATTTTTCACACTGGCAAGCATGTGCTCAGGTATCCCTCGCCATACAGGCATATATTCTCCAACTTCAGTACGCTCATTTTTTTTATCATTAAGAGTTTTAACGTTTTGGATAGATTTTTTTTTCTATGAATTTTTTGCCCTGACAGCAGCCATTTTTGGCCTGCTCTTTTTGATTTCCTACTGTCAAGGGTTCCTTAACCTTCACAGAATATACACAGGATCTCCTGTTTTCCTAGAGGGCTAGACGTTGGATCTCACTACCCAGAGAGAGCTAGGCATCAGAACTCATTACCCAGAGAGGGCTTGACATCAGATCTCACTACCCAGAGAGAGCTAGGCATCAGAACTCATTACCCAGAGAGGGCTTGACATCAGATCTCACTACTCAGAGAGGGCTTGACATCAGATCTCACTACCCAGAGAGGGCTAGACATCAGATCTCACTATCCAGAGAGGGCTTGACATCAGATCTCACTACCCAGAGAGAGCTAAACATCGGATCTCACTACCCAGAGAGGGCTAGACATCAGATCTCACTACCCAGAGAGAGCTAGACATCGGATCTCACTACCCAGAGAGGGCTAGACATCAGATCTCACTACTCAGAGAGGGCTAGACATCAGATCTCACTACCCAGAGAGGGCTTGACATCAGATCTCACTACTCAGAGAGGGCTTGACATCAGATCTCACTACCCAGAGAGGGCTTGACATCAGATCTCACTACCCAGAGAGGACTTGACATCAGATCTCACTACCCAAAGAGGGCTTGACATCAGATCTCACTACCCAGAGAGGGCTTGACATCAGATCTCACTACTCAGAGAGGGCTTGACATCAGATTTCACTACCCAGAGAGAACTTGACATCAGATCTCACTACCCAGAGAGAGCTAGACATCAGATCTCACTACCCAGAGAGGGCTTGACATCAGATCTCACTACTCAGAGAGGGCTTGACATCAGATCTCACTACCCAGAGAAGGCTAGACATCAGATTTCGCTATCCAGAGAGGGCTTGACATCAGATCTCACTATCCAGAGAGGGCTTGTCATCAGATCTCACTATCCAGAGAGGGCTTGACATCAGATCTCACTATCCAGAGATGGCTTGACATCAGATCTCATTACCCAGAGAAGGCTAGACATCAGATCTCACTACTCAGAGAAGGCTAGACATCAGATCTCACTATCCATAGAAGGCTTGACATCAGATCTCACTATCCATAGAAGGCTTGACATCAGATCTCACTATCCAGAGACGGCTAGACATCAGATCTCACTATCCAGCGAGGGCTTGGCATCAGATCTCACTATCCAGAGAGGGCTAGGCATCAGATCTCACTACCAGAGAGGGCTCGACATCGAATCTCACTACCCAGAGAGGGCTTGACATCGAATCTCACTACCAGAGAAGGCTCGACATCGAATCTCACTACCAGAGAAGGCTTGACATCGAATCTCACTACCAGAGAAGGCTCGTCATCGAATCTCACTACCAGAGAAGGCTCGACATCGAATCCCATTACCAGAGAAGGCTCGACATTGAATCTCACTACCAGAGAAGGCTCGACATCGAATCTCACTACCAGAGAGGGCTAGGCATAAGATCTCATTACCTAGAGATAAGGGGAGGGTAAAGCTACAGGTTCAATTAAATTTTACAAAATAATTTTCCACCCCCTGTACTGGAAATTGACCCCAGGAGCTTCTTGTCCAGAGGAAGACATCTTACCTCTAGACCACCCAGCCCCTCAAAATAGCATTTTTGATTTCCTGGGTTTTGCTGTTGAATTTGGATCTTACCAATCCTAGTGGTTTTGCAATATTAGGTCTTCTATATCAACATATCCCACCACTACTGGCAACACTGCAATGTCTTCTACATTAAAAAATCCCACAATTGTGGCAAGTTTGTTTTGGTGCTGCATGTTACCAGAAAATCTCAACGGAAGGTTTAACAGCAATGCTGTCTCCAGCATCATGGTTAATTGTACAGCATTTTATTGCAGACTTGTTTGTGTGTTTAACTTTGTAACCATCATGTCATCTTTTACGCTTTTGCTTTAGGGATAGAGAATAAAAGTTGCATGCACAGTTATGTCACATCAAGGTGTATTGGTCATAGTTTTGTATTTGACCCCAATGAGAGGGAAAAAAAATCTGTTTGACCTACCATTATTTGAATCTCCAATCACTGTATGTTTCTTCTTCTTCTTTCCTTCCTCATTTGTGTTTCAACATCGAGGGGGAATATAATTTGTGATCTTTTGCTTTTCTGTTCACCTCTGCTGCTGTTATGTTTTCTAGTGTTTCTAATATTCCACCAATCCATCTTTTTCGTGGTCGACCCTTGGCTCTGGTGTTCTCACAACGTTTATTGAGAGACCATTGTGTTGTGTTTTGATCACTCTGGTTTGTCACATGGCCAAACCATTTTATCTGTTTTTTCTTTCTATATTCTATGGCAGGTGTTATTCCTTGCTTTTTATTCATTTCTTCATTTCTGATCTTGTCTCTCAGGCTGTTTCATGTCATTTGTCTAACATACTCCATCTCAGTAGAGATTATTTTCTTATTGTTCTTGCATCTAAGGTCCAGGACTGGCATTGGTAGCACAATGTTGGGATGAAGATTGTATTGTAGAGTGCCCGTTTTGCCTCCAGTGTTATTTCCTTGTTGGACAATAGTGGTGATAGCTGTCCAATGATTTGACAAGATTTGTTGCATCTTGAGTCTATTTCTGCTGTTTGTGAACTGTCGTTTGTCACTAGGCTCCCCAGGTATTTGAATTCCTCTACTTGTTTTAGTTATGTTTAACTTTACCATTATTTGAGTGTCTAATCACCTTATGTTTAACTTTACCATTATTTGAGTGTCTAATCACCTTATGTTTAACTTTACCATTAATTGAGTGTCTAATCACCTTATGTTTAACTTTACCATTATTTGAGTGTCCAATCACCTTATGTTTAACTTTACCATTATTTGAGTGTACAATCACCTTATGTTTAACTTTACCATTATTTGAGTGTCTAATCACCTTATGTTTAACTTTACCATTATTTGAGTGTCCAATCACTTTATGTTTAACTTTACCATTATTTGAGTGTCTAATCACTTTATGTTTAACTTTACCATTATTTGAGTGTCTAATTACCTTATGTTTAACTTTACCATTATTTGAGTGTCCAATCACTTTATGTTTAACTTTACCATTATTTGAGTGTTCAATCACCTTATGTTTAACTTTACCATTATTTGAATGTTTAATCACCTTATGTTTAACTTTACCATTAATTGAGTGTTTAATCACCTTATGTTTAACTTTACCATTATTTGAGTGTCTAATCACCTTATGTTTAACTTTACCATTATTTGAGTGTCTAATCACCTTATGTTTAACTTTACCATTATTTGAGTGTTTAATCACCTTATGTTTAACTTTACCATTATTTGAGTGTCTAATCACCTTATGTTTAACTTTACCATTATTTGGGTGTCCAACCAGCCTATTAGGAGAATGGCAACATATTTTATCTATTCAGTCTACTAATGTCCACAGAAAGAAAAGAATTAATTTCTTGGGGGTTAAAAAGCAATGTGGGTTATAAGATTGTCCTCAAGGACAAACTCGGCTGTGATCATCCGAGTAGCACATGGTAATATCTCTGATATCTTATGGACCACTAGGGTCAAGAGAACTGAATTGAACTCCTGCAGACATACTGTAAACAGGAAATATATGACACAGATGCTCACAGAAACAATCATCTAAGGTTGATCCATTTTGTCAGTGCAGGTCATATGATGGGAGTGGCAAATGATCATGTATATCATGTTGCAGGATATACAAGAAGAGCTTTTCCTTTTCTCAGAATTACCATCTTGGAAGTTAGCCTGGTTAGTCTGAAGCATACAAGGACATGTACTACAAACTTGGTGGGTGCAAGGCACTGTCCCACAAGGATGATGTATAGAGTTGTATAGGAGACTCACAACTAAGAAATAAACCAGCTATAGGAGACTCACAACCAAGAAATAAACCAGCTATAGGAGACTCACAACCAAGAAATAAACCAGCTATAGGAGACTCACAACTAAGAAATAAACCAGCTATAGGAGACTCACAACCAAGAAATAAACCAGCTATAGGAGACTCACAACCAAGAAATAAACCAGCTATAGGAGACTCACAACCAAGAAATAAACCAGCTATAGGAGACTCACAACTAAGAAATAAACAAACTATAGGAGACTCACAACCAAGAAATAAACCCACTATAGAAGACTCACAGCCAAGAAATAAATCAACTATAGGAGACTCACAACCAAGAAATAAATCAACTGTAGGAGACTCACAACCAAGAAATAAATCAACTATAGGAGAGTCACAACCAAGAAATAAATCAACTATAGGAGAGTCACAACCAAGAAATAAACCAGCTATAGGAGACTCACAACTAAGAAATAAACAAACTATAGGAGACTCACAACCAAGAAATAAACCCACTATAGGAGACTCACAACCAAGAAATAAACCAGCTATAGGAGACTCACAACTAAGAAATAAACCAGCTATAGGAGACTCACAACCAAGAAATAAATCAACTATAGGAGACTCACAACCAAGAAATAAACCAGCTATAGGAGACTCACAACTAAGAAATAAACAAACTATAGGAGACTCACAACCAAAAAATAAACCCACTATAGGAGACTCACAACCAAAAAATAAACCAGCTATAGGAGACTCACAACTAAGAAATAAACCAGCTATAGGAGACTCACAGCCAAGAAATAAATCAACTATAGGAGACTCACAACCAAGAAATAAATCAACTGTAGGAGACTCACAACCAAAAAATAAACCCACTATAGAAGACTCACAGCCAAGAAATAAATCAACTATAGGAGAGTCACAACCAAGAAATAAATCAACTATAGGAGACTCACAACCAAAAAATAAACCCACTATAGAAGACTCACAGCCAAGAAATAAATCAACTATAGGAGAGTCACAACCAAGAAATAAATCAACTATAGGAGAGTCACAACCAAGAAATAAATCAACTATAGGAGAGTCACAACCAAGAAATAAATCAACTATAGGAGACTCACAACCAAAAAATAAACCCACTATAGAAGACTCACAGCCAAGAAATAAATCAACTATAGGAGAGTCACAACCAAGAAATAAATCAACTATAGGAGAGTCACAACCAAGAAATAAATCAACTATAGGAGAGTCACAACCAAGAAATAAATCAACTATAGGAGAGTCACAACCAAGAAATAAATCAACTATAGGAGAGTCACAACCAAGAAATAAATCAACTATAGGAGAGTCACAACCAAGAAATAAATCAACTATAGGAGAGTCACAACCAAGAAATAAATCAACTATAGGAGAGTCACAACCAAGAAATAAATCAACTATAGGAGAGTCACAACCAAGAAATAAATCAACTATAGGAGAGTCACAACCAAGAAATAAATCAACTATAGAAGACTCACAGCCAAGAAATAAACCCACTCAAATAAATTGTCTTTTTTACATTGCAGAGACTTTTGACACAGTGAAGGAGACATTTCAGGGTCTGGACATTGTCATCAACAACGCTGGCGTTGGTTTTGAGATGGGAGACCTATGGGAGAAAACTGTGGATGTCAACCTCGTAAGTATCATCGTATTGCTGTTGTCATTATAAAGTAGTCACTGGGCAATACATCCTTATGATGTCTTTTTGGGCAATAATAAAGTCTTCTTTCATTATTTGTAGACAATAAAGTAGTCACTGGCCAATACATCCTTGTGACATCTTTTTGGGCAATAATAAAGTCTTCTTGTCATTATTTGTAGACAATAAAGTAGTCACTGGCCAATACATCCTTGTGACATCTTTTTGGGCAATAATAAAGTCTTCTTGTCATTATTTGTAGACAATAAAGTAGTCACTGGGCAATACATCCTTGTGATGTCTTTTTGGGCAAAAATAAAGATTTTCTTGTCATTATTTGTAGAGAATAAAGTAGTCACTGGACAATACATCCTTGTGATGTTTTTTTGGGCAAAAATAAAGTCTTCTTGTCATTATTTGTAGACAATAAAGTAGTCACTGGCCAATATATCCTTGTTGTAAGTCTTCTGGCTGGTTCCCTTATCAAGTGTTATGACCCTAGATAGCTGACAGTGTGCTTGTTTTTGCTATGGCTGTGTAATATGGCAGATTCACCGCAGAAATTAGGAACATAATAGAGTAAGCAAAGACAGAATTCTACAAAATGAAAAACATCCTATGTAACAAATCATTGTCAATGTTAGAAAATGTGTCCTAAAGTGCTATATAGAACTTGTTCTACTAAACGGAAGTGAGTTGTGGATGATAAGTAAGTCAACACAGTGAACATTTTTTGTTCTACTAAACGGAAGTGAGTTGTGGATGATAAGTAAGTCAACACAGTGAACATTAGAGACTGCTGTGATGAGGTTTATCAGAAGAATGCTACAAATTCCATGGATAGGAAAAATTACTAATGAAGAATGTTTAAAATGAGCTGGAGAAACCAGAAAAATAATCAAAATCATAAGAAAAAGACAATTTACATTTATTGGACATGTGATGCGAAAAGAAGGCATTGAGAATACTATAACAGCAGGCAGAATGAATGGAAAGAGGAGCAGAAGAGAACTAAGAGAAAAAAATATTGAACAGCTTATCCAAATGACATAATAAAAGATCACTGACTGAGATTACGACATGCATGATGGACCGAGTGATGTGGTGAGAGATGATCATCTATGCCAACTAGTAACTGACCAGTAATAAAGCATAAGATTGAAGTCAACATTAAAGACAATTTTCCAGGTGTACACATACACTGCTGCAGGTCTAGAAATGGTTCATGTTTGTCTGATAATTACATTTTAAAACTAGTGTTGTTGCACTTCAAGGGCACAAGCTGGTAAATAGAGGAAGTGAGGAATATAAAAAACTCACTGGTAGAAAAGGTACTGTAAAAATTGTCTATGCTGTATCGAGGCTGTCTTGAGTGCCCATTAGTTCTGCAAACTAACCATAAAGTACAAATTGAGTACGTTAGTGTACGTTTGATAAACATTTAATCATGCTTTTCTTTTCCAATCACAGAAAGGTACAATACGAGGAACTATGCTTGGGATAGAGCATATGAGAAAGGATAAAGGAGGAAATGGAGGAGTCATTGTCAACATATCCTCTACATCAGGTTGGTACTATTGTCCATGTTAGTCATCATTAATAAAAAGTCACTCACAGACAGTTTAATTTAGTTTTAGTTTAGTTTAGTCAACAGGTCATCCTTGTTGCACATCAGACAAGTCCATAAGTACTCAGATCTCCTCCGAAGAATATCCATCAATGAGTAGCAACTAACCACATCTGTGTTGTGTCGGCTGAGAAGTCTTCTTTGGATTCCTGCATAGGCTCCCATGCGGCATCTCCCACATTTCAGTCTCCTTCCTGGCACACAAAGAGATCTCAGCACAAAGTATTAACTTGTACAATTTGCTGTCAGCTTGACCAAATACATATTTATCAAACCTGTTATAGACTTCATCAACTAAGTACATATTTGTCAAACTTGTTATAGACTTGACCAACTAAGTACATATTTGTCAAACTTGTTATAGACTTGATCAACTAAGTACATATTTGTCAAACTTGTTATAGACTTGATCAACTAAGTACATATTTGTCAAACTTGTTATAGACTTGACCAACTAAGTACATATTTGTCAAACTTGTTATAGACTTGATCAACTAAGTACATATTTGTCAAACTTGTTATGGACTTGATCAACTAAGTGCATATTTGTCAAACTTGTTATAGACTTGATCAACTAAGTACATATTTGTCAAACTTGTAATAGACTTGACCAACTAAGTACATATTTGTCAAACTTGTTATAGACTTGATCAACTAAGTACATATTTGTCAAACTTGTTATAGACTTGACCAACTAAGTACATATTTGTCAAACTTGTTATAGACTTGATCAACTAAGTGCATATTTGTCAAACTTGTTATAGACTTGATCAACTAAGTGCATATTTGTCAAACTTGTTATAGACTTGATCAACTAAGTACATATTTGTCAAACTTGTTATAGACTTGACAAACTAAGTACATATTTGTCAAACTTGTTATAGACTTGATCAACTAAGTACATATTTGTCAAACTTGTTATAGACTTGACCAACTAAGTACATATTTGTCAAACTTGTTATAGACTTGATCAACTAAGTACATATTTGTCAAACTTGTTATAGACTTGATCAACTAAGTGCATATTTGTCAAACTTGTTATAGACTTGATCAACTAAGTACATATTTGTCAAACTTGTTATAGACTTGACCAACTAAGTACATATTTGTCAAACTTGTTATAGACTTGATCAACTAAGTACATATTTGTCAAACTTGTTATAAACTGGATCAACTAAGTGCATATTTGTCAAACTTGTTATAGACTTGCTCAACTAAGTAGATATTTGTCAAACTTGTTATAGACTTGACCAACTAAGTACATATTTGTCAAACTTGTTATAGACTTGACCAACTAAGTACATATTTGTCAAACTTGTTATAGACTTGATCAACTAAGTGCATATTTGTCAATTATGTTATAGACTTGACCAACTAAGTACATATTTGTCAAACTTGTTATAGACTTGATCAACTAAGTACATATTTGTCAAACTTGTTATAGACTTGATCAACTAAGTACATATTTGTCAAACTTGTTATAGACTTGATCAACTAAGTGCATATTTGTCAAACTTGTTATAGACTTGATCAACTAAGTACATATTTGTCAAACTTGTTATAGACTTGATCAACTAAGTGCATATTTGTCAAACTTGTTATAAACTTGATCAACTAAATGCATATTTGTCAAACTTGTTATAGACTTGATCAACTAAGTACATATTTGTCAGACTTGTTATAAACTTGATCAACTAAGTACATATTTGTCAAACTTGTTATAAACTTGATCAACTAAGTGCCTATTTGTCAAACTTGTTATAGACTTGATCAACTAAGTACATATTTGTCAAACTTGTTATAGACTTGATCAACTAAGTGCATATTTGTCAAACTTGTTATAGACTTGATCAACTAAGTACATATTTGTCAAACTTGTTATAGACTTGACAAACTAAGTACATATTTGTCAAACTTGTTATAGACTTGATCAACTAAGTACATATTTGTCAAACTTGTTATAGACTTGACCAACTAAGTACATATTTGTCAAACTTGTTATAGACTTGATCAACTAAGTACATATTTGTCAAACTTGTTATAGACTTGATCAACTAAGTGCATATTTGTCAAACTTGTTATAGACTTGATCAACTAAGTACATATTTGTCAAACTTGTTATAGACTTGACCAACTAAGTACATATTTGTCAAACTTGTTATAGACTTGATCAACTAAGTACATATTTGTCAAACTTGTTATAAACTGGATCAACTAAGTGCATATTTGTCAAACTTGTTATAGACTTGCTCAACTAAGTAGATATTTGTCAAACTTGTTATAGACTTGACCAACTAAGTACATATTTGTCAAACTTGTTATAGACTTGATCAACTAAGTACATATTTGTCAAACTTGTTATAGACTTGATCAACTAAGTGCATATTTGTCAATTATGTTATAGACTTTACCAACTAAGTACATATTTGTCAAACTTGTTATAGACTTGATCAACTAAGTACATATTTGTCAAACTTGTTATAGACTTGATCAACTAAGTACATATTTGTCAAACTTGTTATAGACTTGATCAACTAAGTACATATTTGTCAAACTTGTTATAGACTTGATCAACTAAGTACATATTTGTCAAACTTGTTATAGACTTGATCAACTAAGTACATATTTGTCAAACTTGTTATAGACTTGATCAACTAAGTACATATTTGTCAAACTTGTTATAGACTTGATCAACTAAGTGCATATTTGTCAAACTTGTTATAAACTTGATCAACTAAATGCATATTTGTCAAACTTGTTATAGACTTGATCAACTAAGTACATATTTGTCAGACTTGTTATAAACTTGATCAACTAAGTACATATTTGTCAAACTTGTTATAAACTTTATCAACTAAGTGCCTATTTGTCAAACTTGTTATAGACTTGATCAACTAAGTACATATTTGTCAAACTTGTTATAAACTTGATCAACTAAGTGGGGGTTTATGCTTATGTCAGCACCAGAGATGAAAAATTTGCTGACTGCTTGTGCCAAGATTGATGAATCAGAACTGTGCAGACCCTACACCCTTTTCTTAGTGTCCCTAGACTAACCAAACTGGCCAAGTGAGTAGAGATATAGTGGGGAGCAACCCAGTTTTCAGAACTCTCATTCTGAAGTCGGACATGGTGGGTCAAATGGCAAAAATATCACAGTTCTATTACAAATGACATCAGAACTAAACGACACCCATTTAATGTTTTATCTGTCCTACCTGTTCTTCTGTCTCTGTGACAGGAATCACCCCTTACCCATGTGGACCGGTCTACGCAGCTACCAAAAGTGGTATCATCATGTACTCCCAGGCATGGGCTGTAAGTTGATAATTTATCACTGTTGTAGCTATCATCATTATCACTATCATCATCATCATCACCATAATCATCTTATCATCACCATCCTCACCATCATCAACATTATCACCATCATCAACATTATCACCACAACAACATTATCACCATCATCAACATTATCATCATCATAGTTATTATCACCATAACCATCATCATAATCACCATTACTATCTTCATCATCATCATCATCATCATCATCATCATCATCATCATCATCATCATCATCATCATCATCATCATCATCACTGGGAATGTAGTAGAATGAGAACAGCTTCACACATTTCCAGTTTTAACTAAAGTGCCACAGTAAGACTAAACCCAGCTGCTATGATGGACATTGTAATAAATCAGTTCATTTAAAAAAAAAAACGGTAATTTCCTAGTTTGATCAGATATAGTATTTCAGTTTGGAAGAGTGATGTCCCCTAAAATATGTCTGCCAAAATACAGTGGTTCTACGCATTCTTGGCGTTGGGGTCATTACGCCGATTGGTAATCAACCGCACAATTCCCTTCGATCAGAAGATCATAATTAGGCCGAGTGGCGTCGTTTTTGTCACGCGTTATAATATATTTATAAATATTTAACACTAAAGCTAAACCTAACCCCTGGACCCAACGCCCAATCAACAGATACTCCGAAATGATTACATGCCAGCGTAATGACCCAACGCCAAGAATGCGTAGAACCACTGTATTTTGGCAGACATATTTTAGGGGACATCACTCTTCCAAACTGAAAGACTATATCTGATCAAACTAGGAAATTACCAAAAAAACAAATTAATCAAGTTGATAAATCTAGCCATGTACCTAATCTCAACAAATACTAACATCTTACAGGATTTCATCCAACAGGGGGTTGTTGGGGCACCACTGTCCAATTTCATCAACCTGGGGGTTGTTGGGGCTCCACTGACAGATTTCATCAACTTGACAGATGTTGGGACTCCACTGACAGATTTCGACAACCTGGGTGCTGTTGGGGCACCACTGACAGATTTTGACAACCTGGGGGTTGTTGGGGATCCACTGACAGATTTCATCAACCTGGGGGCTGTTGGGGCACCACTGACATATTTCATCAACAATCTCTGTCTCTCTCTCTCTCTCTCTCTCTCTCTCTCTGTTTTCAGTCACTCTTTTGGACTCTGCAAAGTCAAGGTCTGTCAACTCTTTGATATTATCTTCCCATCTCTTTCTCCACCTACCTTGCTCCTTTAACAGTTTCTCACATTTTATCAGCAAATCACACTTCTCTGATTATTTTTTTACCAGAAAAATTCAGAAATAGCAGCTAATGGCATTCGTATCAACGTCCTGGCACCATCTTTCACAGACACAGATCTCATGGATAAGCTTCATGACACTAACTCCATTTATTTACCGGCTCTGGCTGAACAACTTATATCTGTGGTTGGGGTTATGCCGTAAGTTTATGCAAATCTTCCATAGATAACATAACCAAATAATGAGTGTATATGTGGTTTTTTTAATGTGGTATCATATTTATAGACTCATTCAGCTATGAATCTAAGTGCACACAGTTGCTGTTGTAGATCAAATAATTGTGTGCATACCTTCTATAATAATTTATGTCAAGAATATCTTTGGAAACCACAAAAATGTGATTTTATCTAAAAGTGTTGAGAACATCATTTACAACTAACAAGAATTCTATTCTATTCTATTCTATTCTATTCTATTCTATTCTATTCTATTCTATTCTATTCTATTCTATTCTATTCTTTTCTATTCTATTCTATTTCTATTTCTATTCTATTCTATTCTATTTTATTTCTATTCTATTCTATTCTATTCTATTCTATTCTATTCTATTCTATTCTATTCTATGCATGTAATCAGCTTCGTTACACTTGGTCATCCCCATATCTGCTCCACCATCCGTCCTAGCATTTCTCGAAGCATATTCAGACTGACTGACCCTGTAAGGTGTTGATTATAAACGTATCTGCTTTTCCTGCTAAGCTCTCCTGATCAACAAGGCCCCTTTTCTACCTTTAGACTCTTCAGAACCAATATATACATCATTGTCCCACCCATTCTCCTCATCTTCTCTTAAGGAATGAAGAACAAACTAGGCAATATCTTCTTTGTCCAAAATCAGGCCAGACTGAGGTCTAGATAATGCCACAATAAACCAGTGAGAGATAATAACCTTGTAGATTGTAAGTCATTAGCAACTGTGAACAGTGGTTAGTCGAAGGTCAACTTGTTGAAGTCATATGTCGGCTTCTGGTCATGTGATGAATATGATCAGCCAAAATCTTTGTCAGAGATTGAAGAGACCTTGGCAAAACTTCAAACAGGAGTGATGTAGTGTAGATTAGATAGAGAAATGGCACTGGCAAGGTGAAGATGACATCCTGGAAGACTGATGAGATCCAGTTTGATAGTAACAGGTTGATAGTTCAATTGTTGAATAACAGCTATTATCTTTGATAATATCCAAGTTAGGATAAATTGGCAATTAGGTTAGAATTATTGGTCCACCTTGGACAGTGGCATTAACCCCAGAGGTTTGGTTAGACTTAAGTAAGAATGAGTAACTGATTAGTAGTTGTGGAGTGATAGAACTTTAGAGGATAGAGTAAGCAATGTGATTGTCTGTAGTTCTTTGAAGTAGCTGTTATCATGTCTGTGTAAATAAACCTCTAGGCGAGCTGGATGATTTGAACCAGCCTCCTGACATTGTTACCTATGAGTCACTGTGTTGATGTCTCCATGTATGATGTCTGTCCATTTTATGGACATGGCTGTAGATTCATGATCATTGGCAGAATCTCCCACAGAGTGTCAGCCCGCTCCATTGCACCTCCATCAGCCAAGGCAGCAATTCCAGCCAAGATGTCAGCTCATTCATTTCCTTTCATGCCTAAGTGTCCAGGGACAAAAATGAAACATATACCAGTCAGTCCTGAGTTCTTTATTAACACGGCAGTTGTCTTCATACAAGCCCCCTTCTATCTTCCTGGGCATGCTCTTTAAGTCACTCAGAAAACACACATGAGTAAAAGGTTGTGTTTCATGTCAGGCCATCACTTTAGTTACTGCCATTATCTCCATGATCATTGTACTTGTAGCTACCGTGAAAGCACCACTCTCCTCCTTCACTGTTTTTTCCCCGACCTGGGCCGTGAAAGCACCACTCTCCTCCTTCACTGTTTTTTCCCCGACCTGGGCCGTGAAAGCACCACTCTCCTCTTTCACTGTTTTTTCCCTGACCTGGGCCGTGAAAGCACCACTCTCCTCCTTCACTGTTTTTTCCCCGACCTGGGCCTTGAAAGCCCATGAGCTGTGCTGGACAACAGACCAATCAATGTAGATGATGGCTGAACCCGCAGGTGAATTCTCATAGATCAAGGCCTGCATCTTCATTTTCAAAACCATAGGGCTTTGTTGAACCCCTTCCACCTAACTTCCTGCATCCCACTTGAGTCAGTGTAATCTACTCGCTGGATACGTTTAGACCTAGCTTCAGTTAAGTTTCGTTTTCATTTTATATATATGTTATAGCGTACTAATTTTCATATTTTATCCATTTTTGTTCTCCGATATGTAGCACATCTCTCTTTTGTTCCATTGTTTCATCTCTTATGCCTCTGTTTATTTCTCCTTGTCTTACCTGTCCCTCTCATCCTAGATGTAGTAGAGTCTATCTTTACTTTGTTATTTGTTTATATTCTAATTTTCTGAGGAAGGCCACATGTAGGCCAAAACATCAGTATTTTGTTGTGTTCATTTGTTTGTAAAGCTGCCACCATACCGTGTAGGAGTGTACGATACACCCCACTACTGACTCCTGCTACAAGCTTCACCACAGCACTGCAAGTACTTGCCTGTTCCCTAAAAAGAATATGGTTTGATGACAATTTACACTAAACAAATTGAGTGTGATGCAACCTGAGCCGAAACGTACGCAACCAAAATCAGTCATATTGACTTCCCATTAAACTGAACATGGGAGCTGCAATAGCTCAGTGATTAGTGAACTGGACTACAAAGGACAAGAGGTAGGGTTCAATCTCAACCGACGGCTTCCGGTTCACCCAGCCTTTAATGGGTACCAGATTTTTTTCTGGGAAAGTAAAGCAGCTTGGGCATAATACCGACCACATTACCCCAAAAATCATGTGCCAAAGGTCTGTAAAATTGATGGTCACTAACACCATATTCCCTATACGCCACTTGGCGTGACGGGGATACCTTACTTTTTTTAAAATTTATTAAACTAAACGTGATCTCAATATCTTCCCATTATGATATCATTTCTACTTTCTTCTTATACCAATAAGATACTATTTTGTAAAATCCTATAATTAAAACAAGATAAGACAAAGTATATCTGCCACTGGATGCTTTGTTGATTCATGGTCAAGGAAAATAGAAGAAGAAGAATTCACTTGATTGTCTGTCCATTTATTAGAAACAACAAAAATTGTTTTCTCCCTACAGGCCGGAGATAGTAGCAAAAGCTCTCTTTGAGCTTGTCGATGACCAAAACAAAACTGGAGCCATCCTAAAAGTATCCAAAGCTGCAGGGAAGGCATACCACAGCCTGTAACAACAACACAAGCAGTATTTCATGCTATTGTTGATTAGTTTTGTTACGGTTCAGGTGTTTTGTTACGGTTCAGGTGTTTTGTTATGGTTCATGCGTCTTGTTATGGTTGAGTGCTGTTATAGTTATTTTATGCCAGATGTTGTATATTTGAAATCATTAGCAGCAATATCATGTTCACTTTTGGTTGTTCACATTTCTTTGAATTCCTATTGAACCAGTGGAAACTCCATCAAAACTAGACAAACATAAATAATAAATAAACACTAGGTTTGTGAGGATTATACTCTTTGTAAAATAAACACCAAACTACAGAAAAGAAAGAGAAAATATTAGCATAAAACAGGAATGAAATAAAAAAAATACCAAACCACAAAAAAAACACATAAAACAGGAATGAAATATTGATAGAGAGTGCTAGTAGTCATTGGATGTTCAAAGAACAACTTCCAAAAAGGTCTGAAGATTTGGCTCCTTGCATGAGCAACACAATAACCACTGTCAGCTTGCTAGGCCTGTCACAGTGTCCCAAGATGAGCACTTTTGATGCTCATTAGAAAGATGCAGTCGACTTATGTGGTCATGTTAGCCTTTATGAGAAGAATAATAATTGCAAATAATGCAACAATGTGAAAAATTGAAGGAAAGAAAAGCAGTAGATTACAGTCATAAAACATAGAGAAAAGACTAAGACTGGTATGGAAATATTCAACAGTGAAAGAGATAAATAATATCTGTGATAGGTGTGTCTCAGCAATGGTTGTGTACGTTCATGGACTTGATCATGTTGATTTTTTAAATTACTTTGATTTTAATTTGATGATTAACATGTTCCATGACAGATAATTAACTGTACAAAAGTTATAATAATTGTAACCAAATATATTCCTTTTTATTTTCTTAATGTTCTTGAATTGAGACAAACTTGATATGGGACCATATTGTTTGAATTATATCACAGGATTTCTGACTGTACTTGAATTGAGATCTGGGACACCAAACCAAATTGAATAGAGATCTGGGACACCAAACCAAATTGAATAGAGATATGGGACACCAAACGAAATTGAATAGAGATATGGGACACCAAACCAAATTGAATAGAGATATGGGACACCAAACGAAATTGAATAGAGATATGGGACACCAAACCAAATTGAATAGAGATATGGGACACCAAACCAAATTGAATAGAGATATGGGACACCAAACCAAATTGAATAGAGATATGGGACACCAAACCAAATTGAATAGAGATATGGGACACCAAACCAAATTGAATAGAGATATGGGACACCAAACCAAATTGAATAGAGATATGGGACACCAAACCAAATTGAATAGAGATATGGGACACCAAACCAAATTGAATTGAGATCTGGGACACCAAACCAAATTGAATTGAGATCTGGGATGCCCTTGTCCAAGGCTGCCACAAGGGTCACCATTGTTACCAGTTCTATTGAAAATGTACACAATAATGATCACGGAACAACAGCTGAATGGTAGGGGAAGAACTCAGGCATTTGCTGATGACATTCTGGTATACATTGACAGGGAAGAGACAGATGGGAAATCATCTCCACACTGCAAAACAAACTCTCTTCCTGGTGTGGAGTATCAGGTGCCTTGGTCAATCCTAATAAAGTATCAGTTGTATGGTTCTCCCTTAACAATCATATCGTTCATATCATATCGTAAGGTCAGAGACTACTTCCAGTCAATGTGACGGATAGGAGACAGGAATCATTGAAGCTCTCTTTGAAAGTGTTCTTCAGTTGCAGTTTCCTCATATTCCAAGTCCGGCTTGCTGCCGGAGCTACTAAGTTTAGTGCTCTGTATACACCGTGAGCTGTGTATTTCATCCAGATCATATTTCGATATTCTGATTGTTTATGATGAATGCTGATATTGTATGATAAAGGATAGTTTGGCTGCATTCACTTTTGGTGCAGTTACGCCTTATGTCTTTTGGCGTGTGCTGTAGTCGCTATGATGGGGACTGCAGCTGCCTTTCTTTATTTGGATCCTTCAATGCGATGAGATGTTAATTTGGATGATTCCACTGGCACGGGCGGTTGAGCAATTATGGATTTTAATTTGCTGGCAGTGATACTGGGGCTTTCGACTAACTACAACTACTACTATTACTACAATCATATCGTTAACACGGTAACACCAGTGGTACGAATGGGAGCTGATGAGGTGACCAGGGACAGGTTGATGATGTACCCTGCAGTTAAGTTTGATCGCAGTCTTTGTTTTAGGAGACCACTTTGACCATGTGATAACAAAATCCTGCATAGCATAAGCCACCTTGAAGGTTATGGCGTTGTCAACATCAAGCAGAGGCTACTTACCCTTCTGTTCCAGGGACTAGTCCTAGCACCAATCAAGTATGTCCTAGAAATTCTTAATGTCAGACTTCGACAACCATGAGTCCACGTCACTCCTTCGGATGAAAAAGATGGGAGGTAAGATTGACACAGCCAGAAGCGAGAAACTTAATGGCGTGTAAAAAGACTTATCAACCAACACAGAACTAAAGTCATCAGTCGCTGGACACTGCAGGACTTGCTGAGGAGGAGATCTGAACACCTATGGACATGTTCGGAGTGCAATGATGATGACCCACAAATAACTCAATAATCAATGATGATGACCCACAAATAACTCAATAATCAATGATGATGACCCACAAATAACTCATTAATCAATGATGATGACCCACAAATAACTCAATAATCAATGATGATGACCCGCAAATAACTCAATAATCAATGATGATGACCCGCAAATAACTCAATAATCAATGATGATGACCCGCAAATAACTCAATAATCAATGATGATACCCACAAATAACTCATTAATCAATGATGATGACCCACAAATAACTCATTAATCAATGATGATGACCCACAAATAACTCAATAATAACTCAAAAAGTTTTTTCATCCATCTCTATTTTCAGACATTGTCTCTATTCCTCTCCAGTCTACACCATTGATCTTTCCCTGTAGATTCCATTAAAGTGCATGTCTTGATATGCTGACATCAGATTTTCTTAGTGTGTGTCCAAATTTATACAAAATTTATCTCTTTGTTTAGTTGTATTATACAACATTTATGTCTTTGTTTAGTTGTATTATACAACATTTATGTCTTTGTTTAGTTGTTTTATACAACATTTATGTCTTTGTTTAGTTGTATTATACAACATTTATGTCTTTGTTTAGTCATATTATACAACATCCATGTCTTTGTTTAGTTGTATTATGCAACATTTATGTCTTTGTTTAGTTGTATTATACAAGATCCTTGTCTTTGTTTAGTTGTATTATACAACATTTATGTCTTTGTTTAGTTGTATTGTACAACATTTATGTCTTTGTTTAGTTGTATTATACAACATTTATGTCTTTGTTTAGTTGTATTGTACAACATTTATGTCTTTGTTTAGTTGTATTATAAAACATTTATGTCTTTGTTTAGTCATATTATACAATATTTATGTCTTTGTTTAGTTGTGTTATTCAACATCCATGTTTTTGTTTAGTTGTATTATACAACATTTATGTCTTTGTTTAGTTGTATTATACAACATCCATGTTTTTGTTTAGTCATATTATACAACATTTATGTCTTTGTTTAGTCATATTATACAACATTTATGTCGTTGTTTAGTTGTGTTATACAAGATCCATGTCTGTGAGCTATATACTGTAAATGGTTATACATTTGTGTTGAATAGTTTTATCATGGTGCCTGTTTCTATGTGTTTTGCTCTCCATATTCTATGAAGTTGGATGAAAGCTGTTCTTGCTTTGTTTATTCTCTGCTTAACATCTCTCTCTCTCTCCACACTTCCTCCATTGTCAGTCATGTTGTACAAGTATGTCAAGTGATATCGGCATCTTATAGGGCAAAAATAGCTTCTCCGCTGTCATCAGTTCTTGACTATCTTGTAGTGTGCGCCCAAAGTCTGGCCCTAACATAAATGTGTGCCTTCATTGTTCTCCACATTGTTATATTTGGTCTGCCTCTCTTTCACCTTCCCTGCAGGGAAGTGCAAGTTATTCTTGCAATAACTTTTGTAATCTACTTTTAGCATGTGAGCTATGCAGCTCCAAATTCTGCCTGTTGCCTTCTAACATGACCATACAGGGAGAGATATCAATGAGTTGTCTGAGGTACTGTATTTACACAGAATTAACAACAATCGCAACCCTAACAAAAATATTGTATGGGAAGCAGCCTTTGGGTGGACCCACATTGGAATATAAAGAATGTCTGGAGAAAGTGAATATCCAGTAGTGATAATATCTGGGGACAAGTTCTAGATGATCATAACACACAGAGTAGATATATAAAAGTTCTAGATGATCATAACACACAGAGTAGATATATTAAAGTTCTAGATGATCGTAACACACAGAGTAGATATATAAAAGTTGTAGATGATCGTAACACACAGAGTAGATATATAAAAGTTCTAGATGATCATAACACACAGAGTAGATATATAAAAGTTCTAGATGATCGTAACACACAGAGTAGATATATAAAAGTTCTAGATGATCGTAACACACAGAGTAGATATATAAAAGTTCTAGATGATCATAACACACAGAGTAGATATATAAAAGTTCTAGATGATCGTAACACACAGAGTAGATATATAAAAGTTGTAGATGATCGTAACACACAGAGTAGATATATAAAAGTTCTAGATGATCATAACACACAGAGTAGATATATAAAAGTTCTAGATGATCGTAACACACAGAGTAGATATATAAAAGTTCTAGATGATCGTAACACACAGAGTAGATATATAAAAGTTGTAGATGATCGTAACACACAGAGTAGATATATAAAAGTTCTAGATAATCGTAACACACAGAGTAGATATATAAAAGTTCTAGATGATCGTAACACACAGAGTAGATATATAAAAGTTCTAGATGATCGTAACACACAGAGTAGATATATAAAAGTTCTAGATGATCATAACACACAGAGTAGATATATAAAAGTTCTAGATGATCGTAACACACAGAGTAGATATATAAAAGTTCTAGATAATCGTAACACACAGAGTAGATATATAAAAGTTCTAGATGATCATAACACACAGAGTAGATATATAAAAGTTCTAGATGATCGTAACACACAGAGTAGATATATAAAAAGTTCTAGATGATCGTAACACACAGAGTAGATATATAAAAAGTTCTAGATGATCGTAACACACAGAGTAGATATATAAAAAGTTCTAGATGATCGTAACACACAGAGTAGATATATAAAAAGTTCTAGACGATCGTAACACACAGAGTAGATATATAAAAAGTTCTAGATGATCGTAACACACAGAGTAGATATATAAAAGTTCTAGATGATCGTAACACACAGAGTAGATATATAAAAAGTTCTAGATGATCGTAACACACAGAGTAGATATATAAAAAGTTCTAGACGATCGTAACACACAGAGTAGATATATAAAAAGTTCTAGACGATTGTAACACACAGAGTAGATATATAAAAAGTTCTAGACGATCGTAACACACAGAGTAGATATATAAAAAGTTCTAGACGATCGTAACACACAGAGTAGATATATAAAAAGTTCTAGACGATCGTAACACACAGAGTAGATATATAAAAGTTCTAGATGATTGTAACACACAGAGTAGATATATAAAAAGTTCTAGACGATCGTAACACACAGAGTAGATATATAAAAGTTCTAGACGATCGTAACACACAGAGTAGATATATAAAAAGTTCTAGACGATCGTAACACACAGAGTAGATATATAAAAAGTTCTAGTCGATCGTAACACACAGAGTAGATATATAAAAAGTTCTAGATGATCGTAACACACAGAGTAGATATATAAAAGTTCTAGATGATTGTAACACACAGAGTAGATATATAAAAGTTCTAGATGATCGTAACAAACAGAGTAGATATATAAAAGTTCTAGACGATCGTAACACACAGAGTAGATATATAAAAGTTCTAGATGATCGTAACACACAGAGTAGATATATAAAAGTTCTAGATGATCGTAACACACAGAGTAGATATATAAAAGTTCTAGATGATCATAACACACAGAGTAGATATATAAAAGTTCTAGATGATCGTAACACACAGAGTAGATATATAAAAGTTCTAGATGATCGTAACACACAGAGTAGATATATAAAAGTTCTAGATGATCGTAACACACAGAGTAGATATATAAAAGTTCTAGATGATCATAACACACAGAGCAGATATATAAAAGTTGTAGATGATCGTAACACACAGAGTAGATATATAAAAGTTCTAGATGATCGTAACACACAGAGTAGATATATAAAAAGTGGTGCCACAACATTTTAAAATAAAATATTTCAAAGTTTGAAAAAAAAATACACAAAAGAAGCCCCTCGACAAAAACTGCATGGTTCATTCTACGTCTGTACCAATGTTGGTAGGATGAGCCAGGATTGAAACAGCTGAACAGTCCCTGGACATAAAACTGCATGGTTCATTCTATGTCTATACCGATGTTAGTAGGATCAGACAGGATTGAAACAGCTGAACAGTCCCTGGACAAAACTGCATGGTTCATTCTATGTCTGTACCGATGTTAGTAGGATCAGCCAGGATTGAAACAGCTGAACAGTCCCTGGACATAAAACTGCATGGTTCATTCTATGTCTGTACCGATGTTAGTAGGATCAGCCAGGATTGAAGCAGCTGAACAGTCCCTGGACATAAAACTGCATAGTTCATTCTACATCTGTACCAATGTTGGTAGGATCGAAGCAGCTGAACAGTCCCTGGACATAAAACTGCATGGTTCATTCTACATCTGTACCAATGTTGGTAGGATCAGCCAGGATTGCAGCAGCTGAACACTTCCAGGTAGTTGATTGAATGTCATTATCTATTTCCAACCATTTGTGAAGACGAAGTAAGTGGCTTTATATGTGTATGTGTATACATGCGTGTATGCATGTACACAAGCTATATATAGGGAGGGAAGGATCTATAAAACTTGTACCAATCAAGATTGAGGTACAGTCAACTTTGTGTAGCACATATACAAATGGACATATATCACCATCATGTAATGTTTGTAGAGTGTAAATAGACAGTCTTTATTACGGTTTTAACACCATGGAGTATTGTGCCTTACAAATATATCTGATCTTGGTCATACTTGTGACAGTACAACTTTTTAATTTATAATTTGTGACAACTTAATATGTGCATCTTGTGACATAATGTTGGACAGTATAACATGAGACACTACATTTTGTGACAGTGCAAATTGATATATCTTAATTAGTGACATTACTTTTTGTGACAGTGCAATTTGTTATAATTAGTGACAACTACATTTTGTGACAGTGCAATTTGTTATATTATAATTAGTGACAACTACATTTTGAGACAGTATAACTGAATATAATTTGTGATATGATGACCTGTGACAGTACATTTAGTAGCAGTACAATTGGTGACAGTGCAATTTGTGGCAGTACATCTTTGTGACAGTTCACATTGTTTTAGCTAATCTTGTACATTATAATTTGTCACTGTACATTCAGTAATTATAGTTTATGAAAATATAACTTGTGTAAAAGTTAAACTTGTGACAGTACAACCCAAACACCAACTTTAAATGTTAAACTTGTGACAGTGCAACACAAACACCAACTTTAATGTTAGACAAACTTGTGACAGTACAACACAAACACCAACTTTAATGTTAGACAAACTTGTGACAGTACAACACAAACACCAACTTTAAATGTTAAACTTGTTACAGTACAACACAAACACCAACTTTAAATGTTAAACTTGTGACAGTACAACCCAAACACCAACTTTGATGTTCAACTTGTGACAGTACAACACAAACACCAACTTTGATGTTCAACTTGTGACAGTACAACCCAAATACCAACTTTGATGTCAAACTTGTGATAGTACAACCCAAACACCAACTTTGATGTTAAACTTGTGACAGTACAACCCAAACACCAACTTTGATGTTCAACTTGTGACAGTACAACACAAATACCAACTTTGATGTTCAACTTGTGACAGTACAACACAAATACCAACTTTGATGTTCAACTTGTGACAGTACAACACAAATACCAACTTTAAATGTTAAACATGTGACATGACAACACAAACACCAACTTTAATGTTAGACAAACTTGTGACAGTACAACACAAACACCAACTTTAAATGTTAAACTTGTGACAGTACAACACAAACACCAACTTTAAATGTTAAACTTGTTACAGTACAACACAAACACCAACTTTAAATGTTAAACTTGTGACAGTACAACCCAAACACCAACTTTGATGTTAAACTTGTGACAGTACAACCCAAACACCAACTTTGATGTTCAACTTGTGACAGTACAACCCAAATACCAACTTTGATGTTCAACTTGTGATAGTACAACCCAAACACCAACTTTGATGTTCAACTTGTGACAGTACAACCCAAACACCAACTTTGATGTTAAACTTGTGACAGTACAACACAAACACCAACTTTGATGTTCAACTTGTGACAGTACAACCCAAATACCAACTTTGATGTTAAACTTGTGATAGTACAACCCAAACACCAACTTTGATGTTCAACTTGTGACAGTACAACCCAAACACCAACTTTGATGTTAAACTTGTGACAGTACAACCCAAACACCAACTTTGATGTTCAACGTGTGACAGTACAACACAAATACCAACTTTGATGTTCAACTTGTGACAGTACAACCCAAATACCAACTTTAAATGTTAAACATGTGACATGACAACACAAACACCAACTTTAATGTTAGACAAACTTGTGATAGTACAACACAAACACCAACTTTAAATGTTAAACTTGTTACAGTACAACACAAACACCAACTTTAAATGTTAAACTTGTAACAGTACAACCCAAACACCAACTTTGATGTTAAACTTGTGACAGTACAACCCAAACACCAACTTTGATGTTCAACTTGTGACAGTACAACCCAAACACCAACTTTGATGTTCAACTTGTGACAGTACAACCCAAATACCAACTTTGATGTTCAACTTGTGACAGTACAACCCAAATACCAACTTTGATGTTCAACTTGTTACAGTACAACACAAACACCAACTTTGTTGTTCAACTTGTTACAGTACAACCCAAATACCAACTTTAATGTTTAACTTGTAACAGTACAACCCAAACACCAACTTTGATGTTCAACATGTGACAGTACAACCCAAACACCAACTTTGATGTTAAACTTGTGACAGTACAACCCAAATACCAACTTTGATGTTCAGCTTGTGACAGTACAACACAAACACCAACTTTAATGTTAGATAAACTTGTGACAGTACAACCCAAATACCAACTTTGATGTTCAACTTGTGACAGTACAACACAAATACCAACTTTGATGTTCAACTTGTGACAGCACAACCCAAATACCAACTTTAATGTTCAACTTGTGACAGTACAACCCAAATACCAACTTTGATGTTCAACTTGTTACAGTACAACCCAAACACCAACTTTGATGTTCAACTTGTGACAGTACAACACAAATACCAACTTTGATGTTCAACTTGTGACAGTACAACACAAATACCAACTTTGATGTTCAACTTGTGACAGTACAACACAAATACCAACTTTAAATGTTAAACATGTGACATGACAACACAAACACCAACTTTAATGTTAGACAAACTTGTGACAGTACAACACAAACACCAACTTTAAATGTTAAACTTGTGACAGTACAACACAAACACCAACTTTAAATGTTAAACTTGTTACAGTACAACACAAACACCAACTTTAAATGTTAAACTTGTGACAGTACAACCCAAACACCAACTTTGATGTTAAACTTGTGACAGTACAACCCAAACACCAACTTTGATGTTCAACTTGTGACAGTACAACCCAAATACCAACTTTGATGTTCAACTTGTGATAGTACAACCCAAACACCAACTTTGATGTTCAACTTGTGACAGTACAACCCAAACACCAACTTTAATGTTAGACAAACTTGTGACAGGACAAGCCAATCACCAACTTTGATGTTCAACCTGTGACCCCACAAAAAGCATTACCAGCCTGAGATAGCCATGAAAGCTCACCAATGAAAACTCAGGCCTTGTGTCCAGTCCCTGACTTGTATTCAGATAGACTGCACAATATATTTGTGTGATTACTTTTGTATTGTAATAAACTGATTGATTCCCCACGATTTATTATTGTTGTGAGAGCTTTATTTCAAGGGCCCACATAGACTCTGCAGGAAGTCTCTCCCTTCTTCTCCCACTTGTTGTTCTGTTGTAGGCCAAAATGCCAAAATGGTCTTTCTTAATTAAGCGGGGTGAACAACACATTCGGCATAAAACTGTCAAGAACTTTATTTACATCACTCTGGCTCGACAATATCTGTGTATATATATCAACAGTCTGTACATCATATCTCCACTCATAAAAAACCATCACTTCGTTCATCATCATCATCATCAAGTACCAATCGTGTGATCATGTCTCTTCACAACTTTTGATCTCAACAGTTATTTATCATTTATGTTGTTGACCTTCTGCCAAGCCATTCTCTTAAGCTGTCTGTTATCTTTTCTCTTTGCTTCTCTCTATCTCTTCGTCCCTCAATTTTTCCAGTTGTTACAATATATTCCAGTTGTTCTCTTCTCACTACATGGCCAAAAAATGATGATTGTTTCTTCCTAATATTGGAAATTAGCTTTCTTTTTGCTTTGACCTCTTCCAGAACATTTTCATTACTCTTCTTAGCTGTTCATGGTATTCTCAACATTCTTCTGTAAAACCACATTTCTAGAGACTCTAGTGATTTTCTTGTCTGTTGTCCTATTGTCCATGATTCACATCCATATGTTAAGACTGGCTTTACATAACATTTAAGAACTCTTTTTCTTGTTTCTATTGTCAAAAATAGATTGCATAGTATCGTCCTCATTTTTTGGAAAGCTGCTATTGCCTGAGCTTCGTTACATGAACCATAACCTTTGTTGTAGCCCTGCCATGGCTTCTATCATTTCAATTTGACTTAAAATTATTATAAAACGGCCATAACTTCAATTACATCAACCGGACTCTAGTTTAAACACTATAAAACTGCTATGGACTTCCCATTTGTCACTCTGGCTCTAAAATAATCTCTACTAGCATAGAACAGTCGGAATTTACATAGTACAACACTTATCTATCTATTGTCCTTTCGAGCCGAAGACAGCACATAGGGCAGAACCACAATCTCAAAAACAGAAACCTTGCGTGCCAAAATGGCACATATTGCAGAGATCACTGCTCTAAAATCTATGGCGCTGTTTCCATAACAATACTTTTTACAATGACAGCTTGTCAAGCCATCAATCAACCTCCTTAGTTGCCTCTTACGACATACCTGGAAGGTCACAGTGTCACTATTCTTAACCTCCCTCATAAAGAGGACCCGATAACACACGGGAAACAACATTTATGCTTAAATAGATAACTGAGCTTGGCTGCCCGCTGTTCTACATGTACTAGGGCGGTTTTCTAATACCCATTATCAACCAGCGAGAGAGAGAGAGAGCAATTTCTCTCTTACTAGCTTTTTATACCTCCCCCTACTTACTATCCCAAGCTCCTTCATGTAACCAATCATCTACGCCCTTCTACACTCCCTTGTCTTCAAATTGCTAAAACAACACGTCACTGCCTTTTTCCCTAGAGAACTTTCCAGAACCCCCTTGCCTTGAACCTATTTCTCACATCGCTAATCCTCGATTCATGCCTTGCACACTTTCCCTGCCTCCCTTGAATACAACCCTACTGGCCAGTATACTGCTACAGTGAGATGTCAATAATACAAGGAAACTATATCTGTTCAGTTGAAAATTCAAATTTATGGGCTGGGAATGTAGAGAAAGGCAATTACAGGGAAATCATATCATTGAGAGATGGAGAGAGAGAGACAGTTTAAAATTCTTATGTTAAGAGAGAGAAAGAAGCAGTTTAAAAAATAAAAAATCCTGACGTTGAAAGACAAGAGTTTAAAATGATATGATTATAAGAGAGGAAGTTTAAAATAAGAGAATGGGAGAGAGTTTTTATATTTCTAGCACAAAAAATTTAGACATTTAAAAATCCTAGAATGACCAGAGAGACAGCAGTTTAAAATATTAGCATGAAGAAAAACGCAGTTTAAAATCTTAATACGTAAAGAAATACATTTTAAAATGCTAGTATTAACAAAAAAACATTTAAAATCCTAAAATGAAAATAAAAGCAGTTTAAAATCCTAGTATGAAAAGAGAGATATTCAATTGCTGGTCTGAAATTAAAATAAAGAGACAGTAATTTTTTTGTATAAACCCAGAATCAAGTTCTAAATAGTTTATAAAACTTGTAGCTTGTGGTGTTACATAGAGGTCCCCAAGGTTATGGAATGAAGAGGAAAAATAAAAATAAATAGTAATAGAAGTAGGAACAGACAAAGAAGACATAGAAACAGAAGAAAATGATGAAGAAGAGGAAAAAAATAAATAAAAAGAACAAAAAGGAGAAACAGAAGAAGAATAATATGAAGATAAAGAAGATGAAAATTAGGAAAAAAAGAAGAAGATGAATAATAAGAAAAAGCAGAAGAAGTAAAAATAGCGGAGAAGCAAATGCAGAAAGATCAGCAACAGAAGAAAGAGAAGAACAAGAAGAAGAAAATATAGAAGACTGAACATAAACAAGAATAAATTCAACAATTTAAAACTGAGACATTTTATTTTCTTTTATTGTATGATTACTTCCCTTGATTTATGTGTGATAATGAGTGTGTGTAGTTGTGTAAGTGCATGTGTGTCAGCTCGTGTGTGTATGTATAGAATGGTATTGGCCAATTCTTAAGACAGCAGCCTCCAAACACTTTAGAGAGAAACAAAGCTGTGAGAGATCTTCATCTCTTCAATCAAATTTTGAATGGCCTGTGATGATTCCTAGAAATAAACAAACCCATTAATGAGAATGAAATTATTGCAGAAGGCAGATAATTAAAGTGACAATAAAAAAATGTGGTACGGTAACAGCTTTACGTAGGTGAGTTGAAAACAAAAGTTGACGTTTTGGCCAAGTAAGCCTTCAGCTGGAACAACTATCAACAACACAAAAATATATATAAGGATATGTACACAAATCTAACTACATGGCAATAATATGCTGGATACTCAAGAAAGGAAATAAAAAAAGGTCACTTCCCTCTGGTCCAAAGCTTGGTCAGCCTCTGACTGAACTAAAATAGGTGGGCAGGCTGACCAATTATATATCTCACTGACCAGGCAGTCAGGGAAGAAATAAAAAGGAAGGGTTCTAAAAATTTGGGGAGGTGGGTACAAGATACCTATAAACTGTATATATCTAACTGTGGGTGTGCACACTGAACAGATGTGCAAAAAAGCATGTGTACATAACCATATATGTGTACAAGCATAAGTGTGTATACATTACCACAAAGCACAGAAAAGAAAACCAGGTGTCAAAATGTGCTAATACGTATGCAGACAAATATACATACTTGTGCAGGTGCGGTAGTACATGAGGGTAAGAAATGTGTGGTAAGTGTCCTATGTATATGAGAGCGATATGTTCATGCCTTGGGGGGCCAGTGAACCCAACTGGGCAATGAGACGATTCTCAAAGACAAACTGACTGTGATTCCTGGAGTGACACGAGGCAATTCCAGTGACTCGCATGTCAGGTTTACCACTATGGCCTGGGGAATTGAAATGGGCAGACACCGGGCTGCCTGTCTTTTGCTCAACATCACGGAGATGCTCACAAAATCTGTCACTCAGGTGTCGTCCAGACTCGCCCACATATGTCATCTGGCAATGCTTACATATTATGGCTTAGATAATATGAGTGACATACAAGTAAACCGCCTACTTGATGTGAAATCACCTGTTAGGGAACAAGACCAAATCGGTGCAAAGCACATGGTCAAAAGTTCTGCAAATTCGACGTTCACATCAAAGATTACCAAGGTGTTTGTGGTTTGAGTGGGGAAGGCGACTCGTGACAAGAATGCCGCTCCGTCTCCTGTCGCATTTGAAGGCAACCAAAGGAGGATGACTGAAAAGTAGACAGGTAATTAATGATAATCAGATAATTCAAGTACTTCCTAGCTCTACAACTGCAGCTCTTCAAGCCTGTAAAAGTAGACAGGTAATTAATGATAATCAGATAATTCAAGTACTTCCTAGCTCTTCAACTGCAGCTCTTCAAGCCTGTAAAAGTAGACAGGTAATTAATGATAATCAGATAATTCAAGTACTTCCTAGCTCTTCAACTGCAGCTCTTCAAGCTTGTAAAAGTAGACAGGTAATTAATGATAATCAGATAATTCAAGTACTTCCTAGCTCTTCAACTGCAGCTCTTCAAGCCTGTAAAAGTAGACAGGTAATTAATGATAATCAGATAATTCAAGTACTTCCTAGCTCTTCAACTGCAGCTCTTCAAGCTTGTAAAAGTAGACAGGTAATTAATGATAATCAGATAATTCAAGTACTTCCTAGCTCTTCAACTGCAGCTCTTCAAGCCTGTAAAAGTAGACAGGTAATTAATGATAATCAGATAATTCAAGTACTTCCTAGCTCTACAACTGCAGCTCTTCAAGCCTGTAAAAGTAGACAGGTAATTAATGATAATCAGATAATTCAAGTACTTCCTAGCTCTTCAACTGCAGCTCTTCAAGCCTGTAAAAGTAGACAGGTAATTAATGATAATCAGATAATTCAAGTACTTCCTAGCTCTTCAACTGCAGCTCTTCAAGCCTGTAAAAGTAGACAGGTAATTAATGATAATCAGATAATTCAAGTACTTCCTAGCTCTTCAACTGCAGCTCTTCAAGCCTGTAAAAGTAGACCGGTCATTAAAGATAATCAGATAATTCAAGTACTTCCTAGCTCTTCAACTGCAGCTCTTCAAGCCTGTGTTTTATTTTCTGCAATTTCATGAAACTTTTTTAGAAATGGTCAAACAATACCAACTGAACAATTCCCAGAAATTGTCTGAGCAGCTCTTGTTTCTCTTCACATTTCCATAATTTAGTTTCTTTCATTTAATAGATAGTAGGTTGTTAATAATAAGTGGGGAAACTATTGTAGAACCTTGTGGTGTTAACAAAATATGGAAATCAAAAATGATATGCAAGAAAACCAAACTTAGAATATTCAACTCAAACGTATTAACAACCCCTACCAATGTATGTGAAAGCTAGAAAATATCAAGAGAGAAAAGTAACAACTTTTCAAGACAAATGCCTAAGAAAAATACTCTGTGTACAATGGAATGAATTCTAGACTAATATTAAAATAAGAGAAATGGCCATGCAACCAAATATCTCATCTACATTGGAATGAATTCAAGACTAATATTAAAATAAGAGAAATGGCCATGCAACCAAAGATCTTATCGACAATTAAGGAAAGAAGATGGACATAGGTGCAGGATCAAGAATCAAGGTTGTTAATTTCACACATTCATACACCGTATGAAAGATGGCCACATATCAAAAGATAAACTCTGCGGACAACTGGCAGATGGCAAAAGGACTGGGCGGTGCCCAAAACTTTGATTTGTAGATGTGTGTAAACATGACATAAACCCTGTAGTCTGGGAAGCGATAGCTGCAGACCGCAATCTTTGGAAACACACTCTAAAGCTCCAACTCAAACATGAAGCAGACAGGTTCATACAAAAAGGGAATACCACGGAGAAAGTAAAGAAAAAATAACATTTCTAGGGGAGCTGAAAAATCTAAAGTCAACTATGACTGACGGGGGCTACCATAGTCAACTATGACTGACTGAGGCCTACTATAGTCAACTATGACTGACTGAGGCTACTATAGTCAACTATGACTGACTGAGGCTACTATAGTCAACTATGGCTGACGGGGGCTACTATAGTCAACTATGACTGACTGAGGCTATATAGTCAATATGACTGACGGAGGCTACTATAGTCAACTATGACTGACTGAGGCTACTATAGTCAATATGACTGACGGAGGCTACTATAGTCAACTATGACTGACGGGGGCTACTATAGTCAACTATGACTGACTGAGGCTACTATAGTCAATATGACTGACGGAGGCTACTATAGTCAACTATGACTGACTGAGGCTACTATAGTCAATATGACTGATGGAGGCTACTATAGTCAACTATGACTGACTGAGGGTACTGTAGTCAACTATGACTGACGGGGGCTACTATAGTCAACTATGACTGACTGAGGCTACTATAGTCAACTATGACTGACGGAGGCTACTATAGTCAACTATGACTGACGGAGGCTACTATAGTCAATATGACTGACGGAGGCTACTATAGTCAACTATGACTGACGGAGGCTACTATAGTGAACTATGACTGACGGAGGCTACTATAGTCAACTTTGACTGATGGAGGCTACTATAGTCAACTATGACTGACGGAGGCTACTATAGTCAACTATGACTGACGGAGGCTACTATAGTCAACTATGACTGACGGAGGATACTATAGTCAACTATGACTGATGGAGGCTACTATAGTCAACTATGACTGATGGAGGCTACTATAGTCAACTATGACTGACGGAGGCTACTATAGTCAACTATGACTGACAGAGGCTACTAGAGTCAACTATGACTGACGGAGGCTACTACAGTCAACTATGATTGATGGAGGCTACTACAGTCAACTATGATTGATGGAGGCTACTACAGTCAACTGTGACTGACAGAGGCTACTATAGTCAACTATGACAGACGCAGGCTACTATAGTCAACTATGACTGACGGAGGCTACTATAGTCAACTATAACTGACAGAGGCTACTAGAGTCAACTATGACTGACGGAGGCTACTACAGTCAACTATGATTGATGGAGGCTACTACAGTCAACTGTGACTGACAGAGGCTACTATAGTCAATATGACTGACGGAGGCTACTATAGTCAACTATGACTGACTGAGGCTACTATAGTCAATATGACTGACGGAGGCTACTATAGTCAACTATGACTGACTGAGGCTACTGTAGTCAACTATGACTGACGGGGGCTACTATTGTCAACTATGACTGACTGAGGCTACTATAGTCAACTATGACTGACGGAGGCTACTATAGTCAACTATGACTGACGGAGGCTACTATAGTCAATATGACTGACGGAGGCTACTATAGTCAACTATGACTGACGGAGGCTACTATAGTGAACTATGACTGACGGAGGCTGCTATAGTCAACTTTGACTGATGGAGGCTACTATAGTCAACTATGACTGACGGAGGCTACTATAGTCAACTATGACTGACGGAGGCTACTATAGTCAACTATGACTGACGGAGGATACTATAGTCAACTATGACTGACGGAGGATACTATAGTCAACTATGACTGATGGAGGCTACTATAGTCAACTATGACTGACGGAGGCTACTATAGTCAACTATGACTGACAGAGGCTACTAGAGTCAACTATGACTGACGGAGGCTACTACAGTCAACTATGATTGATGGAGGCTACTACAGTCAACTGTGACTGACAGAGGCTACTATAGTCAACTATGACAGACGCAGGCTACTATAGTCAACTATGACTGACGGATGCTACTAATTTCCCACATTTATGGTAAAGTTTAAAACTTCAATCCTCTAGAATTGCTTCCACTGACATCCATTTTAACAGTTTGTATTATATCCTGTTTTAGAATTCCCAGCTCTCAGTAAGCCTCCTGTTATGTTTAACAGTGTTTCTAATATTCCATCAATCCATCTTTTACTCTTCTGTTGGCCTCTCCTGCTGTTATGTTTCCTAGTGTTTCTAATATTCTATCAATCCATCTTTTGCTCTTCTGTTGTCCTGTCCTGCTGTTATGTTTCCTAGTGTTTCTAATATTCCATCAATCCATCCTTTACTCTTCTGTTGGCCTCTCCTGCTGTTATGTTTCCTAGTGTTTCTAATATTCCATCAATCCATCTTTTGCTCTTCTGTTGGCCTCTCCTGCTGTTATGTTTAACAGTGTTTCTAATATTCCATCAATCCATCCTTTACTCTTCTGTTGGCCTCTCCTGCTGTTATGTTTCCTAGTGTTTCTAATATTCTATCAATCCATCTTTTGCTCTTCTGTAGTCCTGTCCTGCTGTTATGTTTCCTAGTGTTTCTAATATTCCATCAATCCATCTTTTGCTCTTCTGTTAGCCTCTCCTGTTGTTATGTTTCCTAGTGTTTCTAATATTCCATCAATCCATCTTTTTCAAGGTCAGCCCTTGAGTCTGTGTTCTTGTAATGTTTATTGAAGGCTTGAAATGTTGTATTTTGGTCTTTCTATCATACCACATGGCCAAGCTATTGTATCTGTTGTTTCTTTATGCACTCTATTGGGAACTATTCCCACCTTTTTTCTCAGTTCTTCATTTCTGATCTTATCTCTCATGCTATTTCCTGTCATTTGTTCAACACATTTCATCTCGGTGGAGGTTATTTTTCTAATTGTTCTCGTGTCTTACATCCAGGTCTGGCATTGGTAGCACAACGTTGGGATGAAGATTGTATTTAGAGTGCCAGTTTTGCCTCTAGAGTTATTTCCTTGTTGAACAATAGTGGTGATATGTGACTGATGATCTGACAAGCTTTGTTACATCTTGAGTCTATTCATAAACATCAGCAATTTGAACATTTTTAGATTTCTCACAAATATTCTCTTTGATCTACCTTGTCTTTCTATTCCAGATTTACCTATTCAGTCCTGAGAAGCATGTGGCTGTGCATCAAAATTCATTATTTCACTGGCTGAAAAGCCTGCATGTTGTGTCTGAAACCCGCAGTAGATAGAAAGGATTTTTTCTATCAGGGGTGAAATAAAAATGTTGATTCTCACACGTTGTGGCGACTGCTTTGACCAAGCGGCCATTATCTCTCCAGCTCTGTCATGAGTCACTCATGTTTCAACTTCAAATACAAATTCAACAAAATTGAAGCGGTCAAAAAAATTATGACTTCCACTTCTGCTCACTTAAATTATTAGGTTGTATTGTTGTATAATCAAATATAGATTCTAAGTGTTAATATGAGAGATTAAATGTTGTGAATTAAGCAGATTGTAAAATATTATTACCCTGTATTATAAGGATCCCTGTGCACACGGCTGCCAGGGAAAAATGGATTAACATGATCAATTCAGTTCCTAGTCTCTAGGGACTTCATCAGAGGTGAAAGCTGGTGGGAGAAATAAAAAAAATAATAATCTATATGACTACTTTACATTTTTATTTATTTTACAACTATATATTATAATAATCTATATGACTACTTTACATTTATTTATTTTAGAGATCTACATGACTACTTTCCATAACCAACTCATAGACTGCCTAAAGGATATAAATCTAGATGACACAGACATACGACTAATATGTAATTTGTACTGGGAGCAAACAGCAATAATAAGATATAACAAGGAGAACTCTACACCCAAGGACATAAAAAAGAGGAGTAAGACAAGGATGCATCCTATCACCAAGCTTGTTCAATCTATACACTGAGCAAATCTTTAAAAACATCTCAGAGATGCCAGGCCTAAACATTAATGGAAAGATAATCAATAACCTAAGATATGCTGATGATACTGTTCTACTAGCAGAAAATCCTAAAGACCTTCAACAATTGCTTAATGTGATAAACATAGCAAGCAAATAGAAATGAATATCAAACAGACTACAACTATGATCATAAACAAAGAAAATTCTCAAGACCTACAATTAAATATCACAGTTGAGGGAATACATCTGGAGACAGTCCAGAGTTACAACTACCTGGGACATACTATAACCAATGATGGAAAATGTAAAATTGAAATAAACAAAAGAATAGGTATGGCAAGAAGTAATTTTAATGCCATGAAAAATATACTAACAACAAAACAATTATTAACAGGGCTGAAACTAAGAATGGCAAAATGTTACATCTTCTCAATATTCCTGTATGGTGCAGAAACATGGACATTAGACAAGAAAACAGAACAGAAAATTGAAGCCTTTGAAATGTGGATTTATAGAAGAATAGGTAGAATTGGATGGAAACAAAAGATAAACGATGAAGTTTTAAAACAACTGAAAATAAAAAGAGAACTACTAAACACAATTAAGACAAGACAAATGAAATTTTTGGGGCATGTTAAAAGACACAACAGCCTACTAAAAGTAATATTGGAAGGAAAAATACAAGGCAAAAGAGGCAGAGGCAGACCAAGACTAACATGGACGAGTAACATCAAAAGATGGACAAGTCAATCTATGTCAGCCTGCACCATCAAAGCAAGAAACTGAGTAGAATGACGATCCATGGTAGCCAACCTTCGTTGCGAAGAGGGCACACGATGATGATGATGATCTCCAAGCAATGGAAGAGTGGACTCATGATCTTTGGCACAATGGTATCAGTATTGACAAAGAAGGAAATCACAGCATATTTTTAAAAAGAACAATATCAATGTTGAGTTATCAATGTTTTACTTGAAAGCTAAATTTTGGAACAACTAATAAGTTAAATGTCACAGAAGTGAAATGTGTCAGACAAATAATGGGAGCCAGCGTGACAGACAAAATCAAAAGTGAAGATCTAAGATCTAGGTTTGGGAACACCTCCACAGAAGAATATATATATATATATAATTAAACAATGAATAAAATAGGCCATGACACAAGACAGAAACAGCCAAACACAATTCATACAGTTATCAACAAATGCTATAAAAACAAAACAAAAAACCAAGAGGACACTAAAAAAAATTATGAATAAATTATAAACTAAAATGAAATGTGAAAGCAGAAGAGGAAATCAAAGAGCAAAACTCTGTAAACTATTTCTCACCTCAATGTGAAAAGTAAATAAGGAAGGAATGAACAGGCAGAGGAAACAAATTACATACTATAAATGAAGCAAACTACAGATCCCTGTCAAGAACCATTCTTTACCATCAAAACTGTAAAATACAGATAAAGAGGAACAGAAGAGAACAGGGCTGTGGCAGAGAGTTGCAGGTTAGTTCTTCTTCCCTTCCTCATTTGATTTAACCAATGAGAAAAGATATAGTTTATGCCCATACCATTTTTGTGTTGATAATTCATCAAGTACCATGCCTGTTGGGGTAGGTGATAATGTCTCTCCATAACTTTCTATCGTTATAGTTTTTTTTTTTTTTTAATAAACTAACAAAGTATTTTCTTAAAATGTCTTGCATCTTTTCTTTATTTCAGTTCTAATGGCTGCCTCCTACAAATTTCTACTTGCAACAAAATATCTCAGTTGTCACCAAATATCCCAGCTCTCACAAATATCACAGTTGTCAGAAAATATCCCAGCTACCACAAAATATCCCAGTTTGTCACAAAATACCCTCAGCTATAACAAAATATCCTAGCTGTCACACAATATATAAGCCATCACAAAATTATCACAGCTGCCACAAAATATCAAAGCTGTCACAAAATATAGTTGTTGCGTAATATTATAGCTGTAAAAAAATATCCCAGCTGTCACAAAATATTTCAGTTGTCACAAAATACCCCAGCTGTCATAAAATCACAGTTGTCACAAAATACACCATATGTCACAAAAAATCCCCGTTGTCATTAAATATCCCTGAAATAAAAAAATTTACGAGCTATAAAAAACAATTTCAGGAGAAGGAAAATATCGTTGTTGTCTCAAAATATCCCAGCTGTAACAAAGTATCTCAGCTGTCACAATTTATCTCAGGTGTCAAAAAATATCTCAGTTTTCACAAGATATCGCAGCTATAACAAAATATCTCACTTGTCAAAAAATAACTCAACTGTTAAAAAATATCCCAGCAGTCACCAAAAATATCCCAGTTGCCACAAAATATCCCTAATGTCAATAAATATCTCAGTTGTCACAAAATGTCAAAGATGTCACAAAATATCCCCCCCCCCCGTCACAAAATATCCCAGTTGTCACAAAATATCACAGTTGTCATAAAAGATCTGCTGTCACAAAATATCTCAGTTGTAATAAAATAACCTAGCTGTAAAAACATATAATCTGTCACAAAAATATCCCAGCTGCAACAAAATAGACCAATCTTTCACAAAATATTAGCTGTCACAAAATATCCCGGCAGTAACAAAATTTTCCAGCTGTCACAAATCAAAGCTATCACAAAAATATCCCAGCTGTCACATAAACTCCCAGTTATAGCAAAATATCCCAGCTGTCATAAAAATTCCCAGGTATAAGGAAATATCCTTTGTCACTCAATATTCTAACTATAACAAAATATCCCAACTGTCATAAAATATATAATTTGTAATAATATCCTAGCAGTCACCAAATATCCTAATTATCACAAAATATCCCTGATGTCAATAAATATCTCAGTTGTCACAAAATATCCCAACTGTCACAAAATATCTAAGCTGCCACAAAAATATCCCAGCTGTCACAAAATATTCCAGTCGTAACAAAACATCCCCAGCTGTCACAAAATATACTGATTGTCACAAAATGTCACAGCTGTGACAAAATATTATAGCTATCACAAAATCTCAATTTCACAAAATAATCTGAATTGTCAACAAAATATCTCAGCGATTAGCAAAAACATCCCAATTTGTCACAAAATATTGCAGTTATAACAAAATATCCTAGCTATCACAAAATTATCCCAACTGTCACAAAATGTAACTGTCACAAAATATCCCAAATGTCACAAAATATCTCAGTTGTTCAAAAATATCCCAGCTATCATAAGATATCACAGTTGCAACAAAATATCCCTGCAGTCACAAAATATTCCACCTGTCATAAAAATATCCCAATTAACACAAAATATCTCAGCTGTCATAAAATATCCCCGCTATAACAAAATATCCTAGCTATTACAAAATATCTCAGTTGTCATAGAATGTCACAGCTGTAACAAAATATCCCAGCTGTCACAAAATATCTCAGTTGTCACAAAATATTCCAGCTGCAAAAAAATATCACAGCTATCATAAAAGAACCCAGTTGTCACATAATATCGCTGTTGTCACTAAATATCCAAGCTGTCACAAAATGTCCTTGCTATAACAAAATATCCCAGCTATCTCAAATTATCAAAATGGTCACAAAAATATTGTAGCTGTCACATAATATCTCAGTTGTCACAAAATATCTCAGTTGTCACAAAATATCCCAGTTGTCACAAAATATCCCAGTTGTCACAAAATGTCTCAGTTGTCTCAGTTGTCAAAAAAATATATCAGCTGTAAGAAAATATTTTGGTTGTCACAAAATATCTCAAATGCCACAAAATATCCCAGCAGTCACCAAAAATATCCCAGTTGTCACAAAATGTCACTGATAGTAAAAAATATTCCAGCTGTAACAAAAATTCCCAGGTGTAAGAAAATATCTCCATTGTCAAAATATTCTAGCTGTATCAAAAATATCAAAAATGTTATAAAAATATCCCAGCTCACAAAAAAAATCCCAGTTGTCACAAAAGTTCCCAGCTTTCAGAAAATATTGTATTTATCACAAAATATCCCAAATGTCACAAAATAACAAAGCTGTCACAAAAAATATCCCAGCTGTTGCAAAATACCCCAGCTGTCACAAAATATTCCACCTGTCATAAAATATCCAAGCTGTAAAAATATTATCCCAGCTGTTACAAAATATCCAAGTTGTTACAAAACATCCATGCTGCAACAAACTATCTCAATTGTGACAAAACCACCCAGCTGTAACAAAACTTCCAGAATGTCACAAACGATCACAGATGTCACAAAATATCTTAGCTGTCACAAAATATCTCAGTTGTTACAAAACATCCCAGCGCTCACAAAATACCCCAGTTGTCACAAAATATCCTAGTTGTCACAAAATATCTCAGTTACAAAATATCTCAGTTACAAAACATCCCAGCTCTCACAAAATACCCCAGCTCACACAAAATATCCCAGCTGTTCCTATCTCCTGACATGGCCCCAAATGATGAATGTCTCCTACTGATGTTGGAAATTAGCTTTCGTTTTTGATTTGGCCTCTTTTATAACATCCTAATTACTCTTTTAGAACATCCCAATTACTCTTTTAGAACATCCCAATTACTCTTTTAGAACATCCCAATTACTCTTTTAGAACATCCCCATTACTCTTTTATAACATCCCCATTACTCTTTTATAACATCCCCATGACTCTTTTAAAACATCCCAATTACTCTTTTAGAACATCCTAATTACTCTTTTAGAACATCCTAATTACTCTTTTAACATCCTAATTACTCTTTTAGAATATCCCCATTACTCTTTCAGAATATCCCTGTTAGTCTTTCAGAATATTCCCGTTAGTCTTTCAGAATATCCCCATTACTCTTTCAGAATATCCCCGTTAGTCTTTCAGAATATCCCTTTAGTCTTTTAGAATACCCTCATTACTCTTTTAGAATATCCCCATTACTCTTTCAGAATATCCCCATTACTCTTTCAGAATATCCCTGTTAGTCTTTCAGAATATACCTTTAGTCTTTTAGAACATCCTCATCTATTACAAAAGTTGGACAAAATTAATATAAAAAGCTGCTTTATAAAATTGTTGGATTTTTGTGTTCCGTGATGGCTCTCTTGCAGTACTTTCTAACCATAGCATATGCATCAGGGGACAGACAACAATCCTTGACATGCAACTGCTGAAATGAAGAGTACCTACAAGCAATAATCACTATTCCTTTGTCTGCTGTTACATCACATGACTTCATCTCAAGTTTTGGAGATTTGGACAGTGCATAGATAAGGCATACAGTCCATCGTCTCTTATGTCACATTTGCTTATGTCCAACGAGCAAAGTCTTGAGCAGTTTTGTGCCAGAAAATCTAAACCAATGTCTGAGATAGCCTCACAGCCCCGAGCGTTGAAGTAGCATAGCTTGTTGTAGTTCTTAGTAATGTTAATGAGCCCTTGGTCTGACACCTTGGTAAACATGAAAAAATTTGTAACAAGTTTATAACAGGCCTTTGTAAGCAATTATATATGTAAATGTAAATAGTCCATATAAATATCTGTCAACAATTATATTTTTCTTTAAATGTTTAAACATTGTACATAAACATAACACTAGTAAACATGTACAAATTAAACTCACCATACCTTTTAATATATGGAGGAATAATGATGTTAGTGATCATATTTTTTTATGACCAACAAGACTTTTATAAAAGTCGTGACCAGAATCAAGCAATGCTGCACTACCTTTTCACATAAAATGGTAGATGTGTAAATACATTTTTGAAGCAGGCCATATATAAATATGTAAATATTTTAACAGTTACACAAATTCTATCACCAAGCTTGTTTAAACTAATCAATGAGGAAATCTTTAAAAACATCACAAAGATGCCAGGCATAAACAATAATGGAATGATAGTCAGTAACTTAAGATATGCTGATGATACTGTATTACTAGCAGAAAATCCTGAAGATCTACATCAATTACTAAATGAAAAAAAAACATGATAAGCAAAAAATATGGTTTAGATATGAATGGCAAAAAGACAAACTTTGATCATAAACAAAGAAAGTACTCAAAACCTACAAGTGAATATCAAATTTCAAGAAATACACCTGAAGACAGCTCAAAGCTACAACTACTTTGAACAAACTATAACCAGTGATGGAAATTGTAAAGCTGGAGAATAAAAAAAAAAGAAAATGGCAACAAGTAATTTTAATGTCATAAAAAATATACTAGCATCAAAACAAATAAAGCAGGGCTAAAACTAAGAATAGCAAAATGTTATATCTTCTCAACATTCATATACGGTGCTGAAAGAGGGACATTAGACAAGAAAACAGAACAGAAAATATAAGCTTTTCAGATGTGGATTTATAGAAAAATATGAAGAATTGAAAGGAAAGAAAAGAAAACAAACGATTCTTTTTCTTCTTTCCTTCCTCATTTGCCTTTCTGCATCGAGGGGAGATATAATTTGCAGTCTTTTGCTCTTCTATTTGCCTCTGCTGCTGTTATGTTTCCTAGTGCTTCTAATACTCCATCCATCAATCTTTTTCGTGGTCGACCATTGGGTCTGGTATTCTCACATTTGTTGAAGGCTCGTTGTGTTGTGTTTTGATTTTTCTGTTTTGCCATGCAGCCAACAAATTTTAGCTGTTGTTTCTTTATATATTCTATGGCGGGGGTTATTCCTAGCATTCTGTCAGTTCTTCATTTCTGATCTTATCTCTCAGACTGTTTCCTGTCATTCGTCTGACACATTTCATCTTAGTAGAGGTTATTTATCTTATTGTTCTTGCATCTAGGGTCCAGGTCTAGCATTGGTAGCACAACGTTGGGATGAAGATTGTATTGTATAGTGCTCATTTTGCCTCTAGCGTTATTCCCTTGTTGGACAATAGTGGTGATAACTGTCCAATGATTTTGATTGACAAACAAATGATGAAGTCTTAAAACAACTAAAAATTAAAAGAGAACTACTAAACACAATTCAAACAAGAGAAATGAGATTTTTGGGGCATGTTAAAAGACACTATGGTCTACTAAAAGTAATCTTGGAAGGTAAAATGCAAGGTAAAAGAGGGAGAGGGAGAGGTAGACTAAGACTAAAATGGACAAGTAACATCATAAGATGGTCACATCAGCCAATGATAATATTCATCATCAAAGCAAGAGACAGAGCAGAAAGATGCTCTATGGTAGCCAACTTTGGATGCGAGACAGCACTTAATGAATGGCATAAATGAAAATGTCAAATAAAATTTATACTGAGCTCTCTAAAGAAACAATTTTAGACTGATAAGCTGTGAAAGTCTGTATCTGCACTGCACAATTTTTATAAAATGTGTTGTTTCCAATGTAAAGCAAGATTTTTTTTTTTTTTTGCTCTTCCAAAAAAAAGTTTCCACCGTCTGGTGTCACATGCTTCCTTGTATTAGTTATCAAAATGGTGGATGCACTGAATACGTGTCAGAAGCTATAAGCTGTGATTGAAATTCTCACAGTGGAAAATTTTGAGCCTAAAGCAATTCACAATTCTCTGTGGAATTTGCTTGAAGAGGAAATTTTCAATCTCAAGTTATGGCAGTCTTGACACAGAGGAGAGGTTGCTAGTTCAAATCCGACTGTACAAGTTGGGATTTTTATTTGTGATTTCTCTCTGTGGCAACCACCCCTGGTCTCAACAGTGAGGCCCGGCTTGAAACGTCAATTACACATCAAAAGAAAAAATATGAGTACCTCTGAAGATGGAGTTATCTGCCTGAGTGGCAAGGAGCCACTTTGCACATGGCTGCCGGGGTAAAATGAATCAACATGCAAAATTCAGTTCCTAGGCTATAGGGACTTCTCCTTAGTTGAAAGCTGTGAATGCAGAAAAAAAAATATGTCTATACTGTATTTTTTTGGTTAACTCTTTCCATACGGAAGCTTTTTATTGACACAACAGAAGAGCTTTCAGAGACAAAATTGTTCATGGTTTTAAGAATCAATGTATATATTTATATTTATCTAACATATAGCATATTATATATGAATGTTTAGATAATTGAACAAGATATAAGATTTCACCAAAATCCAGATGATATAAGACATGTAAAAAGAATATGGTTTGATGGCGTTCACACTAATCAAATTGAGCATGGCACACTATATGGTGAAATGTACGTTGCCGGAATCGCATTGGCACACAGTGTGGCGAAACGTACAGAAAGAGTTAATGTAATAAATAATTTTAAAGAAAAAAATCTGAGTACAAATGTTTGCAGTGATAAAAATAGCATGATACACATTACATGTAGACCAATATTTTCTATTACAAATATTTAACTGTTAAACTTGCAAATGCAGGTGGTTGGTGAGCTGGTACAAGATGGTACTTACATCAATTTCAGGACTAGTGGTTTCTTCAAGGCAGTGTCTTTTCAATAATTGCTATACTACCTTGGGTTTATACTTTTCTTTAAAGTTGCGTAAGGTAGAATTTTAGCGAAGATTGAGAAGCTCAGCCAGAATAAGGACATATGACAAAGTACACAGAAAACCCTCTGTGTGCCATCTGATGACACTGCAGGGCATTAGAAGTAAGACAGTCATGGAAGTATATGAGTACTAACATACTTTTCCCAAAACCCCACAACTTTTAAAAATAAAGAGACATTAGAATGCAAAATCCTCCATTACCTTTTTACATTTTGCCACAATGAGGTAACGTAGAGTCTTATGTAATTTGGTCACTCTTACATGCCTAGATCAGCTACACTTTTGCAATCACTCAGTCTCAGTTCTCGTAAGCTTGTCGAAGGAAGAATTTTGTAATTGTTTAATGACATGAAATAAAGAGATAATTAAAATGACAAAGAAAAAAGTTTTAAACAGATTTACTGAATATTTGAATATTTACTGAATATTTATTTATTGTAAAGAATATTATTTATTAACTGAATATTTATTTATTTTATGCTCCAAGAGAATGTAAATCTATAACAGGTGAAATATACCAGATGGCCTATTAAAATCAATATTCATAGCCTTACCAAAGAAAAGGGGAGCCGTGATAGCTCAGTGGTTAGTGAACTGTACTGCAAAGGACAAGAGGTAGGGTTCAATTCCAACTGATGGCTTTCGGTTCACGCAGCCTATAATGGGTACCAGATTTTTTTCTGGGAAAGTAAAGTGGCAAGGGCATAATATTGACAACATTACCTCAAAAATCATGTGCCGAGGGTCTGTAAAATTTATGGTCACTAACACCATATTCCCTATACGCCACTTGGCGTGATGGGGGTACTTTAACTTTTTTTTTTACCTAAAGAAATCTGGTGCGATTAAATGTAATTATCATCCCACAATAAGCTCATGAGTCACACGTCCAAGATAGTATTAAGAATCATCATGCAAAGAGTGCAAAACAAAATTAGTCTAAAAATTAGTGATGAAAAGTGATTTTGTTGGAGGTAAAGGTATGAACAATGACATATACATCATAAGATCTTTAATAGAAAGAGCCACAGAGGTGAAAACAGATCTATGTTTTATAGACTATACCAAAGCATTTGATAAAGTAAAACACCAAGAAATAAGCAAATTTTTAGAAGGCATAAAAGTTGACATCAAAGATTAGTAACTTAATGCAATTATTACTATTCGTAATATTATAATGACATTATAATCGTATTTATATATAATTTTTACTTGCGGCAAACTTAATTGTTATTTAATTAGAAACATGACAATAAGACAATGCACAAAAAATAATTAAAATTTTTATACGGCATAAACGTTGAAGGCAAGATCAAAGAATAATTAGAGCATGTACTGGCAACAAACAGCTGGAATTCCCACAAAACAACAACAATTACAGAAATGTTTAATTTATGAAGCAAAAGTGACTTACACTTTTAATTTTGGATGACAATCACGGTCTAATATAACCTGAAAGACTTGATCTGAGGCTAAACAGATCGTGCCTGGACAAGAAGTGGGAAAAAACTGCAAGACATCAACAACAACATTACACACAGTTTGCTGGGAAATGATATCAGAGACAGAGAGACAGACAGACAGACAGACAGAGAGACATACACATACATATTACTAATATTTGTAATAAATTAATGTGTAAAATAATAAAATTAAAAGAATCACTAATCTGACACTCTTTAGAGTGAAATATAGCATAAAGTTGTGAGAAATCATGGTAGCTTTTACATCTCATCAATCAATTTTGAATTCCCTTATATGATTTCTAGAATTTAAAAGAGCATTAATGATGAGTGAAATCATTACAGAAGAGAGATTTTTAAAAGTACTATGTCGCTCTTCAACAAAGCCGGTGTTTAATTTTTTGGCAATTTCGAGATACTTTATTTTTAAAAAACCTACTGAACAATTTCCTTAAATTATCTGTAGAGCTCTTTTTTCTCTTCACATTGGCATACTTATATATATTTTTTCTCTTTCAAATTCATCCATAGCTTCCATTTATTTGCTTCTCACCACTGCTGTAAATCTACCAACTAAAGTTAACATTGTTCCCAAGTAATTGAACTCTTTCATCTTTAAAACTGTCAATTTAATGTAATAGATGACAGGTTGTTAATTTCACACATATAGGGTGAAGTTTAAAACTTAAATTTAACAGTTTGTTTATATCCTGTTTTAGTTTCTCCAGCTCTCAGTACATGGAAGACCTTTCTTCATTTTTATTTTATATTTAATTTTTAATAATGCTGTCCTTAATCAATCCACTGTGTGATTGTCAAACCAAGTATGATTGTGAGAAAACAAAGTTTAGAATTAATAATATAATTAACATACTGTCTGTTTTTATCCAACAAGCAAAGAGAGCAGTTTGTTTTATTGTTTTATACTAAAATACTTATTTTAATTTTTTTAAAGAAAAGTTTATCTTTTATTTATACTCTAACTATAACTTAATAATAATGTATATAAGATACAGCTTCTAATTCATTTTTATCCAGAACTGTATTAATTGTGACTGCAAAAATAATGTATGTGTGAGAGAGCTATTAATATTACTTATTTCATTTAATTTATTTAATTTTAACATATCAATTGGTAGCTTAAGGTAATTCTTATTACTATTTGTAATATTGGAATGACATTATAATCTTATTAATATATATATATATATATATATATATATATATATATATATATATATATATATATATATATATATTGTTACCTGTGGCAAACTTACTTAGTTCTTTTTGAAGTTAGAATCATGACAAATCATCATCATCAAGTACCAGGCCTCCTGATGTAGGTGATCATGTCTCTCCACACATTTTATCTCGACAGTTATCATTTCTGTTGTTGACCTTCAGCCAAGCCATTCTCTTTAGCTGTCTGGTATCTTTTCTCTTTGATTCCCTCTATCTCTTCGTCCTTCATGACAAATAGACAATGAATAATAATCAATGAAAACTGAATGAATTCAATTTCAATATAAGATTGAAGTAGTTTGAACTGTGGAAATATTATTTATAAAATGCATCTAATCAGTATTTGAAGATATTCTAAGTATTCTGTTAGAGAATCTGAAATAATGTGGTCTCCATGTTCATGAAAATAATATTTGACTTTGACTATCCACTCTGCATTTTGTGAGGATAAGATGAAAATAAAATATATTGTATATATCACATAGGATCCATTTTAGTAACAATCGTGGAATTTTTGTTGAATTTTACGCATACTGAATTATTTTAAATTGCTATCATTTAAAAACAAATTAATTTCCTATAATTTGCACAAAACGTAGAAGCACATTTATTTTTGAATCAATTTAAATCTATATTCATTGCTAAACACGTCTAATGATTAATAAATTGTTTACATCGCATGCGATTGTGAGTAAAATCGTGGAGTTCTAATTGAATTGTATGCATACTGGATAATTTTTAATTGCTACCATTTAAAATCAAATTAATTTCATACAATTTGCACACAATTTAGAAGTACATATATTTTTCACATTAGTTTAATTCTATAAACATTGCGAAACATGCCTAATGATTAATATTTTACAGAATGTTATGAATTGTGTAAAAAAGTTAAAGGAATTATCCCTACGAACAATAACTTGTACTTTACAAAAAAATAAATTCTTGTAGTGACTTCCCTTAATAATCAAGGACAATAATACATTTAAAAAATTCATATAAAATAATATTTCCCGTTTGCATCATAAATTAATGGCACATAGACTTTGATAATATTTAATCTTAGTCCATTTTAAGACATTATATTAATAGTTTTTTTCTATTTAAACATACACATTTTAAAGAAAATATTGTTATTTCAAGTAATATGCAAAGTTATGGTACTCTTAAAAAATTACAATAGCAAGAGATTTATATAATTAACTATTTTGTATGTAGTTTTCAGTGGCCGGGTTTATGAAATTCTAGTGAATATTTATAAACCAACTGCCCAATTTTCTCTTTGGCTAAGACGCAAGGCTTATAAACCTTGTCCTAGGAGCAAAGCCGTGTTGCCTGCTCTAGCAACACAGACTGTGTCACGTCGGCTACGTGACACAGTAGTCTTTGGGTACTGCTTTGCTACCTCCCATTATGTCAAAGTTTGAACAGAAAATTGGGGGGGTGGAAGATGCGTGGTCGGACTAGATTAACACCCGATGTCCTTAGTGTCGAGATTGCAATCGGCACGTCTGTGTGCTGTTGAATCTGGGCTAGTTTCCACCAGCTAGGCAGCTCTAGCCTAGGGCATCAGTCCTAGTGAGGTGGGGATCCTGGGGACAGCAGCCCTTCCATTTACACAAATGACATGAATGGTTATCCCCTTAACTTCTGTTCCCTACATTTCCTGCGGAGTGAAAATACACGAGAATGTGCCCCTGTATGACGTAGGCACAGGTAAATCCTCAGACCTGTTTGATGACATGTGCTCTTATTAGAATTATTGGTGTCTTATTCTTTATAATCTATTTCTGAAGCATTAAGTAAAGTAAGCCTGAGTAGGCAGACGCACAGGTGTGTGACTGGCCGAGCGAGATGTGTGGTCGCTGGCCGCTGTAAATAATTGTACATAGTTGCCATTGTTAGGGTTGTCGGAATAAAGATACATGATCTTTCAACATCAGCAGTGTGCAGACATTTATTGATAACATTGATTTAATTAAGTCTTAAGTTTATGTTAAGTTAAGTTTTACGTTTAAGTTAAGTTTTAAGTTTAAGTTTAAGTTAAGTTAAGTTTTAAGTTTAAGTTTAAGTTAAGTTAAGTTTAAGTTAAGTAGATTTATGTTTAAGTTAAGTTAAGTTTAAAGTTTTAAGTTTACGTTAAGTTAATTTAAGTTTTAAGATCAAGTTAAGTTAAGTTTTAAGTTCAAGTTAAGTTAAGTTTTAAATTTAAGTAAAGTAAGTTTTAAGTTTAAGTTAAGCTAAGTTTTAAGATTAAGTTAAGTCAAGTTTTAAGTTTAAGTTAAATTAAGTATTAAGTGTAAGTTAATGTAAGTTTTAAGTTTAAGTTAAGATAAGTTTTAAGTTAAGTTTTAAGTTAAGTTAAGTTTAAAGTTTAAGTTAAGTTTTAAGGTTAAGTTAAGTTTTAAGTTAAAGTTAAGTTAAGTTTTAAGTTTAAGTTAAGCTTTAAGTTCAAGTTAATTTAAGATAAGTTTTAAGATTAAGTTAAGCTTTAAGTTCAAGTTAAGTTTAGTTAAGTTTTAAGTTTAAGTTATGTTTTACGTTTATCTTAAGTTAAGTTTTAAGTTTACGTTAAGTTGAGGTTTAAGTTTCAGTTAAGTTTTAAGCTTAACTTAAGTTGAGTTTTAAGTTTAAGTTTTAAGTTAAGATTTAAGTTTTAATTAAGTTATTTTTAAAGTTTAAGTTAAGTTTTAAGTTTAGATTAAGTTAAATTTTTAGTTCAAGTTAAGTTAAGTTTCAAGTTTAAATTAAATTGAGATTAAGTTTAAGGTAAATTACGTTTTAATTTTAGGATAAGTTAAGTTTTAAGTTTAAGTTAAGTTTTAAGTTTCAGTTAAGTTTTAAGTTTAATTTAAGTTAAGTTAAGTTTTATGTTAAAGTTAAGTGAAGTTTTAATTTTAAGTTAAGTTAATTTTTAAGTTGAAGTTAAGTTTTAAATTTAAGTTAAGTTGTAAGTGTAAGTTAAAGTAAGTTTTAAGTTTAAGTTAAGTTAAGCTTTAAGTTTAAGTTAAGTGAAGTTTTAAGTTTAAGTTAAGTTAGGTTAAATTTTAATTTAAGTTTTAAGTTTAGATTAAGTTGAATTTTTAGTTCAAGTTAAGTTAAGTTTCAAGTTTAAATTAAGTTGAGATTAAGTTTAAGGTAAATTACGTTTTAATTTTAAGTAAAGTTGAGTTTAAGTTTAAGTTAAGTTAAGTTAAGTTTTAAGATTAAGTTTAAGTTACGTTAAGTTTTAAGTTTAAGTTAAGTAAAGTTTTATGTTTAAGTTAATTTAAAATTTAAGATAAGTTATTTTTTCAATGTTAAGTTAAGTTAAGTTTTAAATTTAAGTTAAGTTTTACCTTTACGTTAAAGTATGTCTTAAGTTTATGTTAAGTTAAGTTTTACGTTTAAGTTAAGTTAAGATTAAGTTAAGTTAAGTTTTAAGTTTAAGTTAAGTTAAGTTTTAAGTTTAGATTAAGTTAAATTTTTAGTTCAAGTTAAGTTTCAAGTTTAAATTAAGTTAAGTTGAGTTTTAAGTTTAAGTTAAGTTTTACGTTTACGTTAAGTTAAAATTTAAGTTTAAGTTAAGTTTTACGTTTAAGTTAAGTTGAGTTTTAAGTTTAAGTTAAGTTGAGATTTAAGTTTAAGTTAAGTTTTAAGTTTAACTTAAGTTGAGTTTTAAGTTTAAGTTAAATTTTTAGTTCAAGTTAAGTTAAGTTTCAAGTTTAAATTAAGTTGAGATTAAGTTTAAGGTAAATTACGTTTTAATTTTAAGTTAAGTTAAGTTTTAAGTTTAAGTTAAGTTTTAAGTTAAGTTTTAAGTTTAAGTTAAGTTTTAAGTTTAATTTAAGTTAAGTTAAGTTTTAAGCTAAAGTTAAGTGGAGTTTTATGTTTAATTTAAGTTTTAAGTTTAAGTTAAGTTAATTTTTAAGTTTGTTAAGTTTAGTTTTAAATTTAAGTTGAGTTGTACGTTTACGTTAAGTTAAGTCTTAAGTTTATGGTAAGTTAAGTTTTACTTTTACGTTAAGTTAAGTCTTATTTTTATGTTAAGTTAAGTTTAACGTTTAAGTTAAATTACGTTTTAAGGTTAAGTTAAGTTTTAAGTTTAAGTAAAGTTAAGTTAAGTTTTAAGTTTAAGTTAAGTTGAGTTTTAAGTTTAAGTTAAGTTAAGATTTAAGTTTAAGTTCAGTTAAGTTTTAAGTTTAAGTTAAGTTAAGTGTAAAGTTCAAGTTAAGTTAAGTTTTAAGTTAAATAGAGTTAAGTTGAGTTTTAAGTTTAAGATAAGTTGAGTTTTAAGTTTAAGATGAGTTTTAAGTTTAAATTAAGTTGAGTTTAAGTTTAAGTTAAGTTTTAAATTAAGTTAAGTTAAGTTAAATTTTAAGTTTAAATTAAGTTTTAAGGTTAAGTTAAGTTAAGTTTTAAGTTTAAGTTAAGTTTTACCTTTACGTTAAAGCAAGTCTTAAGTTTAAGTTAAGTTTTAAGTTGAAATTAAGTTATAAGTTTAACTTAAGTTAAGTTTTAAGGTTAAGTTAAGTTTAAGTTACGTTAAGTTTTAAGTTTAAGTTAAGTTAAGTTAAGTTTTAAGTTTAAATTAAGTTAAATTTTGAGTTCTAGTTAAGTTCAGTTTCAAGTAAAATTAAGTTAATTTGAGTTTTAAGTTTAAGTTAAGTTGAGTTTTAAGTTTAAGTTGAGTTTTAAGTTTAAGTTAAGATGAGATTAAGTTTACGGTAAATTACGTTTTAATTTTAAGTTAAGTTAAGTGTTAAGTTAATTTTTAAGTTAAGTTTTAAGTTTAATTTAAATTTTAAGTTTAATTTAAGTTAAGTGAAGTTTTAAAATTAAGCTAACTTAAGTTTTAATTTTAAGTTAAGTTAATTTTTAAGTTGAAGTTAAGTTTTAAATTTAAGTTAAGTTAAGTCGTAAGTGTAAGTTAAAGTAAGTTTTAAGTTTAAGTTAAGTTAAGGTTTAAGTTAAGTGAAGTTTTAAGTTTAAGTTAAGTTTTACTTTTACGTTAAGTTAAGTCTTGAGTTTACGTTAAGTTAAGCTTGACGATTAGGTTAAATTAAGTTTTAAGTTTAAGTTAAGTTTTAAATTTAAGTTGAGTTTTACGTTTATGTTAAGTTAAGTCTTAAGTTTATGTTATGTTAAGTTTTACGTTTAAAATAAGTTAACTTTTAATTTTAAGTTGTTAAATTTTAAGTTAAAGTTAAGTTAAGTTTTAAGTTTAAGTTAAGTTAAGTTGTAAGTGTAAGTTAAGTTAAGATTTAAGTTTTAGTTAAGTTAAGTTTTAAGTTTAAGTTAAGTTTAAAGTTCAAGTTAAGTTAAGTTTTAAGTTTAAATTAAGTGAAGTTTTAAGTTTAAATTAAGTTTTACTTTTACGTTAAGTCTTAAGTTTATGTTAAGTTAAGCTTTACGTTTAGTTTAAATTAAGTTTTAAGTTTAAGTTAAGTAAAGTTTTTAGTTTAAGTTAAGTTAAGATTTAAGTTTAAGTTAAGTTAAGTTTTAAGTTTAAGTTAAGTGTAAAGTTCAAGTTAAGTTAAGTTTTAAGTTTAAATTAAGTTAAGTTGAGTTTTAAGTTTAAGGTAAGTTGAGTTTTAAGTTTAAGATGAGTTTTAAGTTTAAGTAAAGTTGAGTTGAAGTTTAAGTTAAGTTAAGTTTAAATAAAGTTAAGTTAAGTTTAAGATTAAGTTTAAGTTGAGTTTTAAGTTTAAGTTACGTTTAGTTTTAAGTTTAAGTTAAGTAAAGTTTTATGTTTAATTTAAGTTAATTTAATTTTTAAGTTTAAGTTAAGTTAAGTTTTAAATTTAAGTTAAGTTTTACCTTTGCGTTAAGGTAAGTCTAAAGTTTATGTTAATTTAAGTTTTACGTTTAAATTAAAATAAGTTTAAAGTTTAAGTTAAGTTATTTTTTAAGTTTAAGTTAAGTTTTAAGTTTAAGTTAAGTTTTAAGTTTAGATCAAGTTAAATTTTTAGTTCAAGTTAAGTTTCAAGTTTAAATTAAGTTAAGTTGAATTTTAAGTTTAAGTTAAGTTGAGATTTAAGTTTAAGTTGAGTTTTAAGTTTAAGTTAAGTTGAGATTAAGTTAAAGGTAAATTACGTTTTAATTATAAGTTAAGTTAAGTTTTAAGTTTAAATTAAGTTGAGTTTTAAGTTTAAGTTAAGTTAAATTTTAAATTAATTTAGTTAAGTTGAGTTAAGTTTTAAGATTAAGTTTAAGTTGAGTTTTAAGTTTAAGTTACGTTAAGTTTTAAGTTTAAGTTAAGTTAAGTTTTAAATTTAAGATAAGTTAATTTTTAAGTTTAAGTTAAGTTATGTTTTAAATTTAAGTTAAGTTTTACCTTTACGTTAAGGTAAGTCTTAAGTTTATGTTAAATTAAGATTTACGTTTAAGTTAAGTTAAGATTAAGTTAAGTTAAGTTTTAAGTTTAAGTTAAGTTAAGTTTTAGGTTAGATTAAGTTAAATTTTTAGTTCAAGTTAAGTTTCAAGTTTAAATTAAGTTAAGTTGAGTTTTAAGTTTAAGTTAAGTTGAGATTTAAGTGTAAGTTGTGTTTTAAGTTTCAGTTAAGTTGAGATTAAGTTTAAGGTAAATTACGTTTTAATTTTATGTTAAGTTGAGTTTTAAGTTTAAGTTAAGTTTTAAGTTTAAGTTTAGTTTTGAGTTTAATTTAAGTTAAGTGAAGTTTTTAGTTTAAGTTAAGTTAAGTTTTAAGTTAAGTTAATTTTTAAGTTGAAGTTAAGTTAAGTTTTAAATTTAAGTTGAGTTTTACGTTTATGTTAAGTTAAGTCTTAAGTTTATGTTATGTTAAGTTTTACGTTTAAAATAAGTTAACTTTTAATTTTAAGTTGTTAAATTTTAAGTTAAAGTTAAGTTAAGTTTTAAGTTTAAGTTAAGTTAAGTTGTAAGTGTAAGTTAAGTTAAGATTTAAGTTTAAGTTAAGTTAAGTTTTAAGTTTAAGTTAAGTTTAAAGTTCAAGTTAAGTTAAGTTTTAAGTTTAAATTAAGTGAAGTTTTAAGTTCAAGTTAAGTTAAATTTTAAGTTTTATGTTAAGTTAGGTTTTAAGTTTAAGTTGCGTTAAGTTTTAAGTTTAAGTTGAGTTAAATTTGAAGTTTAAGTTAAGTAGATTTATTTTTAAGTTAAGTTTAAAGTTTAAGTTAACCTAAGTTTTAAGTTTTAAGTTTAAGTTAAGTTAAGTTTTAAGTTTAAGTTAAGGTAAGTTTTAAGTTTAAGTTAAGTTAAGTTGTAAGTGTAAGTTAAAGTAAGTTTTAAGTTTAAGTTAAGTTAACTTTTACGTTTAGGTTAAGTTAAGTTTAAAATTTAAGTTAAGTTACGTATTAAGTTTAAGTTAAGTAAAAATTAAAGTTAAAGTAAAATTTTATGTAAAAGTTAAAGTAAAAGTTAAAGTAGAATTTAAAGTAAAATTTAAATTAAAAGTTAAAGTTAAAGTAGAATTTAAAATAAAATTTAATGTAAAAGTAAAAGTGAAAGTAAAAGTTAAAGTAAAAGTTAAAGTTACAGTAAAATTTAAAGTAAAAGTTAAAGATAAAGTAAAAGTAAAAGTTGAAGTAAAAGTTATAGTGAAAGTTAAAGTAAAAGTTAATGTTAAAGTTAAAGTAAAAGTTAAAGTAAACGTTAAAGTAAAAGTTATAAAAAAAGTAAAAGTTAAAATAAAAGTTAAAGTAAACGTTAAAGAAAGAGTTAAAGTAAAGGTAAAGTTAAAGTAAAAGTAAAAGTTAAAGTAAAAGTAAGTAAAATTTAAAGTAAAATTTAAATTTAAAGTTAGAGATAAAGTAAAGTGAAAGTTAAAGTTAATGTTAAAGTAAAAGTAAAAATAAAAGTAAAAGTTAAAGTAGAAGTTAAAGCAAAAATAAAAGATAAAGTAAAATTTGAAGTAAAAGTTAACGTAAAAGTTACAGTAAAATATAAAGTAAAAGTTAAAGTAAACGTTAAAGTAAAAGATAAAGTAAAAGTTAAAGTAAAAGTTAATGTAAAAGTTAAAGTAAAAGTAAAAGTTAAAGTAAAAGTAAAATTTAAGGAAAAGTAAAAGTAAAACTTAAAGTAAAACTTAAAGTAAAATTTGAAGTTAAAGTTAAAGTTAAAGTGACAGTAAATGTGAAAGTAAAAGTGACAGTGAAAGTTAAAGTTAAAGTAAAAGTAAAAGTAAAAGTGACAGTAAAAGTGAAAGTGACAGTAAAAGTGAAAGTGAAAGTTAAAGTAAAAGTGAAAGTAAAGGTAAGGGTAAGGTTAAAATAAAAGTAAAGGTGTGAGTGAGTGAGTGAGTGAGTGTGTGCGTGTGCGTTTTCAGGCGTGGGTGAATTTCGATTTCTTCTCAGATTTTCACATTGAATCTTTGAATGTTTTTTGTGTTGTTTATTTTCGTTTTTCAAAACAACTTTTTTCACAGGTCTGTCTTCTGTGTCCACTCTATGGCCATGTTTGGCATTGGTAGCATTAAACTGGCGAAGGAGAACTGCTTTCGGGGTAACTAAAAGTAGTATGGCCATCAAGATCATGGCAGTTACTAAAGCGAATCCATGGCTCGAAATACAACCTTTTACTCACGTGTGTTTTCTGAGTGATTTGATCAGGTAGATCAAAGGGGTTCAAAGACAGTGGTTGGTGTCACTAAAGAACCTAAGACTGACAAGTGTATGTTTTATCTTCGTCCCTGGATACTTGACACCAGGAAGTAGACAACAGCGATAATGAAAATTTCATGGTGGTCATAGGAAAAAAAGTGGCCCCGTTTGACAAGAAACCAAAGCGTAAGTTTACCAAAGTCGAAGCAGCTTGCTATGGAGCTCCACGAGACACAGAAAGCAACTGACACTGAAGAGGAGCTGCCCACCGCCCACACCTGGCCAGCTCGTCATAGACACACAGAAAGCAACTGACACTGAAGAGGAGCTGCCCACCGCCCACACCTGGCCAGCTCGTCATAGACACCAGCGAGTTCGAAGAAGAAACACCATCACGGGCAGAGAGAACAAAATAACACAATCTGAGAACCAAGCACGTTTCAGAACCAAGAAGTGTTTCAATAATTGATTGTTTTAAATTAATATGTGCATATTAATAATAGTAAGTTTTGATCTAAATAATCTACTTACAATAAAAACGGCTGATCTTATATGTCTATCTATTAATGTTAGGGGACTCGGGTTCAAAGTGAACACAATCACCATATTTCTCCCTCCATGCTGTATGTTTAATATTGTAGTGCCTATCACCTCTTCAGTAATCAAGAAAAAACGATGGTCATATGTTAGACATGTGATTAGGAGAGATAATAACCGAATAACAAAGCAAGTCATCATATGGGAAACAACAGGTAAGAGGAAAAGAGGCCGACCCAGAGAGACACTGAGAAGAACATTGTTCAGAGAGGTAAGAAAAGCAGGAGTAGGCTCCCTCAGTGAGATAGAGTTGCTTGCACAGAACAAATGGCGAGATTTGATAGAATATCTTTACAAGAATTGAAAACTGCAAGAATAACAATTTAGATAAGAGAAACAGTATCTGGGTCTATGCCCTATGGGCCGGCAACGGCTCGAATGGTCAATAGATAGATAGATATCACCTCCATTGATCGTCCACTTACTGACTCCAAATTATATGCGCCTCAGCTTGCATTTCTTTCTTACTTGTCTATACGCGGATTCTTTAATTACATTTCTTTCTTACTTGTCTATATGCGGATTCTTTAATTACATTTCTTTCTTACTTGTCTATATGCGAATTCTTTAATTACATTTCTTTCTTACTTGTCTATACGCGGATTCTTTAATTACATTTCTTTCTTACTTGTCTATACGCGGATTCTTTAATTACATTTCTTTCTTACTTGTCTATACGCGGATTCTTTATTTACATTTCTTTCTTACTTGTCTATACGCGGATTCTTTAATCACATTTCTTTCTTACTTGTCTATACGCGGATTCTTTAATCACATTTCTTTCTTACTTGTCTATACGCGGATTCTTTAATTACATTTCTTTCTTACTTGTCTATACGCGGATTCTTTAATTACATTTCTTTCTTACTTGTCTATATGCTGATTCTTTAATCACACTTATTTCGGCTTCAGTGTCAATCAATGCTCTAAACGTATGTCTATCTTAACAAAACACGAACTTGGGTCTCCCTTCATATTTTACTGTCAGGCCAATCATAATTTCTCTCACTCTTTGGGGCCTGAGTCCAAGAGCGAGGTGTTAGTTTCCCTGTTTGAATCCATGACTCACCTTAGTTCTATTATATGGTGATCTATGATCTCTTAGATTGTTTCCACATTGCGGCCTCAGTACATCCCTGATTGTTCAAAAATTCAAAATTGAGGAATTATTATTTTTTAAAAACCCATTATTTTATGTATGTTATTTATACTATTAATATTTTATTTACATGTTTGAAACTATTCTTTAATGTTCTAATGATAACATATGCACTTATATGGTTTCATATACACTTATTGATATTATACATACACAAAAAATGTAAGTATGTTAAAAATGAGAGGGTGACACTACTTCGCGGTTTTTTTCACTTGTGGCCGGTTCTGGTCCCTATTAACCGCGATAACTGAGGGATTACTGTACTCTTGTCTATAATTTCGAGCAATATGACCAAGTTTACCGCAATTAAAACATCTCTTGTTCTCTACGAATCCTTCTATTCTTTGTTGTGGTCTTCTAACACATTAAGTTCCATTTCAACAATCAATTACAAAAGAACAATCAATCAATTCATAAATATAATTAACTAAGTAATTTCTACTTAATAATCCTTGGAGAATGAAAGAACACACGCGATGTTAATGTTTCTTAAGCCAGAAGTAGGTTACACTCACACGGTCACGTGATTGCACACTGTCTCTCTAGGCACGTTTTAAGTTCGGCGATCTCACAATGTCAAACTGTACCCTAGTTAACCTGGATTTGTCGTACGCTAATTGACAATTGATGATTTCAGTCTTAAACGTGCTCTGTTGTCTTGCAATATTCGGGAGTTTCTCGTGACACGACGCGCTGAAGTAACTTGAATTCTTTAGTTGTGAACTTATTGTTGACATCAATTTAACTTGTCTCGACAATTTGAGCATGCTTTGTCTTGAGATTTCACGATAACTTGCTGTTTTGAGTTCGTGATCAGTTCATAAGCAATCTTAGAGTGCCATCTCCGCATCGAAGGCTGGCTATCATGGAGCGCCATTCTGCTCTGTCTCTTGCTTTGATGGTGCAGGTTGTTATAGGCTGGTTTGTCCATCTTTTGATGTTACTCGTCCATGTTAGTCTTGGTCTGCCTCTGCCTCTTTTATCTTGCATTTTCTCCTCCAGGATTACTTTTAGTAGGTTGTTGTGTCTTTTAACATGGCCCAAAAATCGCATATGTCTTGTTTGAATTGTGCTTAGTAATTCTCTTTTCATTTTTAGTTGTTTTAAAACTTCATCGTTTGTTTTCTTTTCCTTCCATCACTTGTTATAGTATGTCCAAGGTAGTTGTAGTTCTGAACTGTCTCCAAGTCTATTCTTTCAATTTTGATATCCACTTGTGGGTTTTGAGTATTTTCTTTGTTTATGATCAAAGTTTTAGTCTTTTTGATATTCATATCTAGTCCATATTTTTTGCTTGTCATGTTTATTTCATTAAGTAATTGTTGTAGATCTTTAGGATTTTCTGCTAGTAGTACAGTATCGTCAGCATATCTTAGGTTATTGATTATCTTTCCATTAATTTGAAGGCCTGACATCTCTGAGATGTTTTTAAAGATTTGTCCAGTGTATAGATTGAACAAGCTTGGTGATAGGATGCATCCTTGTCTTACTCCTCTTGTTATATCAATGGGTGTAGAGTTCTCTTTGTTATATTTTATTATTACAAAATTATTATATTTTACTATATAACAACATCGTTAATATTGATACTCCATCTGTAGAAATGTTTTCAGACACTTTGCCAAGATCTATGACAATGAAATATTTAGGTATTCATTTAGACCGAAGCCTTGCTTTCGTAAAGCACATTGATAACGTGATAGAGAAAGCAAAAAAGGGTCTTGCTGCTATGAAAGTAATGGCCGCTGCAGGCAGTGAACAGCGGCACCTGCATACATTATACCAGGGACTGGTTGTTTCTGTTCTAGAATACGCTTTGGCGATTCAAACTCTCAGCAAACTTCAGTTAGAGAGGCTCGAAAAAATTCAGAACGAGGCTATGCGCATTATTCTTGGCTGCACTAGAGACACGTCATGCAGAGCGTTAAGATACCTACTTGACATTCCAACCATAGAAAGTAGAATCGAGTTGTGTAGAGCACGCGCTTTTCTGAACATTCTTGCTGATGAAAGACATCCTTTAAATTCTGTAGCGCTAGCGCCAAAAGGTGATAGACTCGAGCGAGGCCAGTAGTGGATGGGCAGGGCAGAGAAATCCATTCAAAAGGTGTGCATGCTAAATGACTTGCAGCGTGGAGAAGAATGGCGGCAGTGGCCAAATGACATTTCTACAATTACTATCAAAGTCTGCATAACACTGAATAAAGAATGTAGAACGATGAATCCCAAGGTCGTAGAGGATAAGGTTCAGGCCTTAATCAAAGAAAACGTAACGTCCGGCAATATTATTATCTACACAGATGGTTCGGTTGTACGAAATAAACGATGTTCATGGGCATATACAGCGCAGGTGAAAGGGCAAATGGTGCATGAGGATAGTGGTGCTTTTTCGCAGACAACGAGCAGCATGACAGTGGAGGTTTTAGCAGTCACTAAGGCAATGACATGGCTCGAAACACAGTCTTTCGCAGGAGTATGTTTTCTCAGTGACTCCATGAGTATGCTTAAGAAGGTTGAGGCTGGGTGGAGGCGAAGAGAGTGGTTGAAGTCCCTGCAGCTGTCAACTTTAAAAGAAATCGTCTTCATCTACGTACCTGGCCACTCTGGAGTGCAAGGGAACGAACGAGCTGACAAGCTTGCTGAAAAGGCTAAAATTTCAGATGGCAACGCCATGGACAACGCGGACATTTTACACGCAATCCGCGAGGCGGGAAGAGTAGCAGACTCTCGAGACGACAAGGATTCAAACGCAATGGCGAGACTAACGCATAGTCGCGTAAGGCTTGGCACAGCTAAGAGCGAACATTTTTCAGGACGCCAGAGGTGCATGGTTAACCAACTGCGAACCGGCACGATCAGCCGTCACACACTTGTGAATTTACTCGAAAGGAAATCGGAGCACTTATGGGTATGCCCCTTGTGCAAGGAGGATGATCTTTCGACTAATAATAATAATAATAATAATATTTTATTATTGCTGTTTGCTCCCAGTATAGATTACATATTAGTCGTATGTCCATGTCATCTAGATGTATCTCTTTTAGGCATTCTATAAGTTGTTTTGTGGTGTACTCCGTCAAAAGCTTTGGTGTAGTTTATGAAGAAGGCATATATTGGCTTATTTCTGTGTGCATTCCTCTTAAGTCTTATTGCTTTCCATAGTTTCTATTTCTATACATTTTTGGCTGAGTCAGTTTCTTTTACCTTTTTGTACATTTTCGTATTTCATTATCTATTTTATTGTATTGGGCAGTGTTCTTCGCTTGTCTCCTTTTTTCCATTTTTTTCTTAGATGTTGTCAGTTGTCCATTTTTGTTTTTTGTTCTTTTCTTTTTTGGGTAAGGTGTCGCAGGTTTCTTGCATGCTTTTCTTTATGCATTGCCATTTGGTTGTGACTTTTTCATCAGGATTTTCTCTTCTGTATTGCTCAATTCCTTCTTCTAGCAGCTTCTGATATGTGTTCTTTACTTGTATTGTATAGGTATCTTTAATATCTTTTTTATTTAAAGCTGTTATATCTAGTGGTATTTTTGATGAATTAGACTTTTGCTTGTTTCTCTTTAGTTTGATTTTCATTTTAATCATTACAGGATTGTGATCTGAATTAATATCTGCTCCTGGATAGGTTTTGGCTTTCTTTACGCTGTTACGGAACCTTTCTTTTATCATTATCTAATCTATTTGATTCATTTTCTTATCTCCAGGGCTTTTCCATGTGTATAGCTTCCTTTTCTCTTGCTCAAAAGTTAAAGTTGTTGTTACATATTATTAGCCTGTTTTCTTCACAGAAATATATTAATCTTTCTCCTCTGTAATTTCTTTTTTCCTAAACCATGGTTTCCTATCATCATCATCATCATTGAGTGCCGTCTCCGCAACGAAGGTTGGCTACCATGGAGCGCCATTTTGCTCTATCTCTTGCTTTGATGGTGCAGGTTGTCATCGGTTGATTTGTCCATCTTTTGATGTTACTCGTCCATGTTAATCTTGGTCTGCCTCTGCCTCTTTTACCTTGTATTTTCCCCTCCAGGATCACTTTCAGTAGGCTGTTATGTCTTTTAACATGGCCTAAGAATCGCATTTGTCTTGTTCTAATTGTGTTCAGAAGTTCTCTTTTCATTTTTAGTTGTTTTAAGACTTTGTCATTTGTTTTCTTTTCCTTCCATCCAATTCTACCTATTCTTCTATATATCCACATTTCAAAGGCTTCAATTCTCTGTTCTGTTTTCTTGTCTAATGTCCATGTTTCAGCACCATATAGGAATATTGAGAAGATGTAACATTTTGCTATTCTTAGTTTTAGCTCTGGTGTTATTTGTTTTGATGTTAGTATGTCCTTCATGACATTAAAATTACTTTTTGCCATTCCTATTCTTTTGTTTATTTCAGTTGTACATTTTCCATCACTGGTTATAGTATGTCCAAGGTAGTTATAGTTCTGAACTGTCTCAAGGTCTATTCCTTCAATTTTGATATCCACTTGTGGGTTTTGGGTATTTTCTTTGTTTATGATCATAGTTTTAGTCTTTTTGATATTCATATCTAGTCCATATTTTTTGCTTGTCGTGTTTATTTCATTAAGTAATTGTTGTAGGTCTTTAGGATTTTCTGCTAGTAGTACAGTATCGTCAGCATATCTTAGGTTATTGATTATCTTTCCATTTATTTCTAGGCCTGGCATCTCTATGATGTTTTTAAAGATTTGCTCAGTGTATAGATTGAACAAGCTTGGTGATAGGATGCATCCTTGTCTTACTCCTCTTTTTATATCAATGGGTGTAGAGAACTCTTTGTTATATTTTATTATTGCTGTTTGCTCCCAGTATAGATTGCATATTAGTCGTATATCCATGTCATCTAGATGTATCTCTTTTAGGCATTCTATAAGTTGTTTGTGGTGTACTCTATCAAAAGCTTTGGTGTAGTCTATGAAGCAGGCATATATTGGTTTGTTTACTTCTGTGTATTTTTCGATTAATGTTCTCATGCAGAATATGGCTTCTTTTGTCCCGCTATTTTTCCTAAATCCAAATTGCTGCTCATCTAATTCAGTATTGATTTTATTCTGAATCCTTCCTTGTATAACTTTTAGCAAGATTTTTGTAACATAGCTCATTAGGCTTATTGTTCTAAAGTCACTGCATTCAACTGCACCATTCTTTTTAGGCAATGCAATGAAAGTTGATGTTTTTAGTTCATTTGGTATGTATCCTGTGTGGAATATGTCGTTGCATATGTCTGTAATCACTTCAATGCCAAAATCTTCAAGTGCCTGTATCATCTCTATCTGTATGCTTTCAGGTTCTGCTGCTTTTCCCCTTTTCATTGTTTTTATAGCTTTTTCCACCTAAGATTTTAAGATTTTATAGCCTGATGTACATTTTATAACTGGTTTCTTGTCCCTTTGATCATGAAATAGTTCTGTTATATATTCCTGCCATCTATCTATGATATCCTTATTGTCTGTTAGCATTTTTCCTTTTTTGTCTGCAATGCATCCACCTTCTGTGGCTTTTTTATTTTTATTAGTCATTCTCTTTATTTCTGTGTGCATTCCTCTTAGGTCTTGTTTGCTTTCCATAGTTTCTATTTCTCTACATTTTTGGCTGAGCCAGTCTTCTTTTGCTTTTTTGCACATTTTGCGTATCTCATTATCTATTTTATTGTATTGGGCAGTGTTCTTCGCTTGTCTCCTTTCTTCCATTTTTTCTAAGATGGTGTTAGTTATCCATTTTTGTTTTTTGTTCTTTTCTCTTTTGGGTAAGGTGTCGCAGGCTTTTTGTATGCTTTTCTTTATGCATTGCCATTTGGTTGTTACTTTTTCATCAGGATTTTCTCTTCTGTATTGTTCAATTCCTTCCTCTAGCAGCTTTTGGTATGTGTTCTTTACTTGTATTGTATAGGTATCTTTAATATCTTTTTGATTTAAAGCTGTTATGTCGAGTGGGTTTGTTGATGAATCAGATTTTTGCTTGTTTCTCTTTAGTTTGATTTTCATTTTAATCATTACAGGATTGTGATCAGAATTAATATCTGCTCCTGGGTAGGTTTTGGCTTTCTTTACGCTGTTACGGAACCTTTCTTTTATCATTATGTAATCTATTTGATTCCTCTTCCTATCTCCAGGGCTTTTCCATGTGTATAGTTTCCTTTTCTCTTGCTCAAAGTAGGTGTTACATATTATCAGCCTGTTTTCATCACAGAATTGTATTAATCTTTCTCCTCTGTCATTTCTTTTTCCTAAACCATGATTTCCTATAATGGTCTTATATTTACCTTTTCCTACTTTAGCGTTCATGTCACCCATTACAATCAAGATGTCTGAAGATTTCACTTGCTTCATAACTTTATATAGGTCTTCATACTATGCCTCTATTTGCTCATCTGTATAGTCTTGAGTAGGCGCGTATGGCTGTGTTATTGCTATGTCGAGTGGTTTTGCTTTCATCTTGAGTAGTATAATCCTATTATTGTATGTCCAGTGGGTACTTATATATTTTTGTAGCTCTCTTTTTATTAGTATTCCTATCCCTCTTTGATGTTCTGTTATGTTTCCTGAGTTTATAAAAGTATATTTTTCGTCCTCTATGTACCCACATTCTTTCCATCTTGTCTCTGATATGCCTAAAATATCTATGTTTATCCGTTCTGCTTCTTGAATTAGATTTTCCAATTTCCCGTGATCATTTAACTTGAATATATATATATATATATATAACTTGCTTATTCCTTGCATTGAACGTGACTTCTTTGCTACTTGATTTACTTCGTAAGTTAGATACAATATCAGCCTTTATACTGTTAATATAATTCCTATTTGCTTGATATACTTTGACAACAATGTTTAAATATTTTTTGATAGCTGGCTTGATAAGTAACTACTACGGCGGTGATTTTTGTATTAGTTCATTCACTTGGCTCGTTGAGCTTCTATTATGTGTTGTAATGCTGTTATTGTTGGTCCCTACTGTAAGGCATCTGTAGTGAAATGTATGACGCATTCATGCTCGCAGAGAGCTGTCATTTGACGAATGATTCAGCGGCGGCCCGCACAAGCAGTGGGCCTGGGGGGAGAAAATGTAGATAAAACTCAACTGTGAGTCCATCCGACCCAGGCGTTTTGTTCTTTTGCATGGCTCTCACTGAGGTCGTCAAATCCGCGAGTGTTATCTCAGCGTTCAATGATTGGTTGTCTGTTTCTGTCAATAACTTTGTGTGTTGCATACATTTGTCTTTTACGTCTTCCCGTGTGTCATCTTGTGTATAGAGCTTCCGGTAGTAATACTCGAAAGCTTTGGCAATCTCTGCTGTGTTCGTTTGTTTCTTTATTCTTTTACGATTATTGCTCTTTAAATCTATGACTCCGGACTCTCTTATGATGACAATCTTCCTCTCTCTTTAGCTAATTTGTCTGCGCGTTCGTTCCCGTGTACATTACTGTGTGATGGTACCCACTGGTTGACCACTCTCTGGAAGTTATTGCACAGTTGGTCTAGGGTTGTTATCAAGTCATCTAGCTCACTGTTCTTGAGGATTTTAGAGCTGTTAGGATTGACAGTGCATCAGCCAGTAACACCAATATCTTGTGCACGCTATTTTTGTGTTGGATAGCCAGTTTTGCAGCGTCTTTGAGGGCTTCAGTTTCTGCTTTAAAGTTGTTTGAGAATTTCCCAGTAGCTATTGACTTTGTGATCTCTTCTTGGTTATTCAGCCTATTCAGGGGAAAAATCTTTTTAAAAAGATTTTTAAGTAAATTTTTGTTACTGGGATGCCTAAAATCTCTCTCTCTCTCTCTCTCTCTCTCTCTCTCTCTCTCTCTCTCTCTCTCTGCGATTAGGACTCAATCAGATTAGGATTCCAGACTCTCACATGAAGTAAGCTGTCTGTTTAAGAGATATACACACAAAGATATGAAATGTGACTAACATAGACATACACACAAAGATATGAGATGTGACTAACATAGACATGCACACACAAAGATATGAGATATGACTAACATAGACATACACACAAAGATATGAAATGTGACTAACATAGACATACGCACAAAGATATGAGATATGACTAAAAGAGACATTCACACAACGATATGAGATGTGACTAACATAGACATGCACGCACAAGGATATGAGATGTGACAAACACAGACATGCACACACAAAGATATTAGTTATGCTAAACATAAACATGCACACAAAGATATGAGATATCACTACATCAGGCGTATCCATGAAAAAAGGCTGGGAGTAAAATTCATAAAAGTGATTTTTTTAAAATTCACAATCTTGCTACGAGGATGTCTAATATGAAGTTTTGGGAAAACCTAGAGGTAAATTTTTTTTTTTTTTTTTTAACAGTTTCATAGGCGTATCCCTAAAAAATGGTCAGGGGATAACATATATAAACGTGATTTTCAAGTAATTTTTTTTCTATGGAGACGCCTAAAATAAAGTTTGAGGTAAGCCTAGAGGTTAAATTTTATTTTTTTAACAGTTTCATAGGCGTATCCCTCAAAAATGGTCAGGGGTAAAATTCATAAAAGTGATTTTTAAGTACATTTTTGCTACGGGGATGCCTAAATTAAATTTTGAGGTAAGCCTAGAGGTTAAATTTTATTTTTTAAAACATTTTCATAGGCGTATACCTAAAAAAATGGTCAGGGGTAAAATTCATAAAGTGATTTTTTTATTCAAAATCTTGCAATGAGGATGTCTAATATGAAGTTTGAAATAGGTCTAGAGTGTAAATTTACTATTTTTAGTGTTTTCATAGTCGTATACATAACAAATGGTTGAGGGTAAAAATCATAAAAGTGATTTTTATTCAAAATCTTGATACGGTGATGTCTAATATGAAGTTTTGGGAAAGCCTAGAGGTTAAATTTATTTTTTTAAAAAGTTCATAGGCGTCTCCTTTAAAAATGATCTAGGTTTAAAAATTCATAAAAGTGATTTTAAGTAAATTTTTTGTACGATGATGTCTAATATGAAATTTGAGGTAAGCCTAGAGGTTAAATTAATTTTTGTTTTTACAGTTTCATAGGGTATCCCTCAAAAATACTCAGGGGGTAAAATTCATAAAAAGTGATTTTAAGTAATTTTTTGTTACGGGGATGTCTAAAATAAAGTTTGAGGTAAGCCTAGGGGTTACATTTTATTTTTTTAACAGTTTCATAGGCGCATCCCACAAAAGTGGTCAGGGGTAAAATTCATAAAAGTGATTTTTAAGTACATTTTTTTTCTACAGGGATGCTTAAAATAAAGTTTGAGGTAAGCCTTGTGATGAACTTTTATTTTTTTTACAGCTTAATATGCGTATCCACCAAAAATAGTGAGGGTGTAAAACAAATAATAGTAATTTTAAAGTAAATTTTTGCTACGGGGATGCCTAAATTAAAGTTTGAGGTAAGCCTAGAAGTTAAATTTTATTCTTTTTAACAGTTTCATATGCGCATACCTAAAAAAATGGCTGGGGATTAAATTCATAAAAGTGATTTTTTATTCAAAATCTTGCTATGAATGATGTCTAATATTAAGTTTGAAAAATTTACCTAGAGTGTAAATTTACTATTTTTAGTGTTTTTATAGTCGTATTCATAAAAATGGTTGGGGGTAAAAATCATAAAAATAATTTTTATTCAAAATCTTGCTACGGGTTTGTCTAATATGAAGTTTTGGGAAAGCCTAGAGGTTAAATTTATTTTTTTAAACAGTTTCATAGGCGTATCCCTCAAAAATGGTCAAGGGTAAAATTCATGAAAGTGATTTTTAAGTACATTTTTTTCTACAGTGATGCGTACAATCAAATTTGAAGTAAGCCTTGAGGTTAACTTTTATTTTTTTATTTTAACAGCTTAATAGGTGTATTCCTCAAAAATAGTGAAGGGGTAAAATTAATAAAATTTATTTTTAGGTACATTTTTGCTACGGGGATGCCTAAAATAAAGTTTGAGGTAAGCCTAAAGGTTATATTTTATTTTTAACAATTTCATAGGCGTATCCCTAAAAGAAATGGTCAGGGGTAAAATTCATAAAAGTGATATTTTTATTCAAAATCTTGCAATGAGCATGTCTAATATGAAGTTTGAAATAGGCATAGAGTGTAAATTTACTATTTTTAGTGTTTTCATAGTCGTATCCATAAAAATGTGTGGGGGTAAAAATCATAAAAGTGATTTTTATTCAAAATATTACTACGGGGATGTCTAATATAAAGTTTTGGGAAAGCCTAGAGGTTAAATTTATTTTTTTTCAAACAGTTTCATAGGCGTATCCCTAAAAAATGATCAAGGGTTAAAAATTCATAAAAGTGATTTTTAAGTAAATTTTTGCTACGATGATGTCTAATATGAAGTTTTGGGAAAACCTAGAGGTTACATTTATTTTTTTAAACAGCTTAATAGGTGTATCCCTCAAAAATAGTGAGGGGGTAAAATTATTAAAAGTTATTTTTAGGTAAATTTGTCTACGGGGATGCCTAAAATAAAGTTTGAGGTAAGCCTAAAGGTTAAATTTTATTTTCTAACAGTTTCATAGGCGTATCCCTCAAAAATGGTCATTGGTAAAATTCATAAAAGTGATTTTTAAGTACATTTTTTCTACAGGGATGCTTAAAATAAAGTTTGAGGTAAGCCTTGTGATTAACCGTTATTTTTTAACAGCTTTAATAGGCGTATCCACCAAAAATAGTGAGGGTGTAGAACTAATAAAAGTGATTTTTAAGTAAATTTTTGCTACGGGGATGCCTAAATTAAAGTTTGAGGTAAGCCTAATGGTTACATTTTTATCTTTTAACAGTTTCATAGGCGTATCCCTTAAAAAATGGCTGGGGGTAAAATTAATAAAAGTGATTTTTTATTCAAAATCTTGCAATGAGCATGTCTAATATGAAGTTTGAAATAGGCCTCATCATCATTGAGTGCCGTCTCCGCAACGAAGGTTGGCTACCATGGAGCGCCATTTTGCTCTATCTCTTGCTTTGATGGTGCAGGTTGTCATCGGTTGATTTGTCCATCTTTTGATGTTACTCGTCCATGTTAATCTTGGTCTGCCTCTGCCTCTTTTACCTTGTATTTTCCCCTCCAGGATCACTTTCAGTAGGCTGTTGTGTCTTTTAACATGGCCTAAGAATCGCATTTGTCTTGTTCTAATTGTGTTCAGAAGTTCTCTTTTCATTTTTAGTTGTTTGAAGACTTTGTCATTTGTTTTCTTTTCCTTCCATCCAATTCTACCTATTCTTCTATATATCCACATTTCAAAGGCTTCAATTCTCTGTTCTGTTTTCTTGTCTAATGTCCATGTTTCAGCACCATATAGGAATATTGAGAAGATGTAACATTTTGCTATTCTTAGTTTTAGCTCTGGTGTTATTTGTTTTGATGTTAGTATGTCCTTCATGACATTAAAATTACTTTTTGCCATTCCTATTCTTTTGTTTATTTCAGTTGTACATTTTCCATCACTGGTTATAGTATGTCCAAGGTAGTTATAGTTCTGAACTGTCTCAAGGTCTATTCCTTCAATTTTGATATCCACTTGTGGGTTTTGGGTATTTTCTTTGTTTATGATCATAGTTTTAGTCTTTTTGATATTCATATCTAGTCCATATTTTTTGCTTGTCGTGTTTATTTCATTAAGTAATTGTTGAAATAGGCCTAGAGTGTAAATTTACTATTTTTAGTGTTTTCATAGTCGTATCCATAACCAATGGTTGGGGTAAAAATCATAAAAGTGATTTTTATTCAAAATCTTGCTACGGGGATATCTAATATGAAGTTTTGGAAAAGCCTAGAGGATAAATCTATTTTTGTTTACAGTTTTATAGGCCTATCTTTAGAAAAATGGCTGCGGGTAAAATTCATAAAAGTGATTCTTAATCAAAATCTTGCTACGGTGATGTCTAATATGAAGTTTTTGGAAAGCCTAGAAGTGTAATTTTATTTTTTAACAGTTTCATAGGCGTATCCCTAAAAAATGATCAAGGGTTTAAAATTCATAAAAGTTATTTTTAAGTCAATTTTTGCTACGATGATGTCTAATATGAAGTTTTGGGAAAGCCTAGCGTGTAAATTTACTTTTTTAAATGATTTTATAGGCGTATCCATCAAAAAATTGCTGGGGGTAAAATTCACGAAAGGGATTTTTTATTCAAAATCTTTCCACGAGGATGTCTAATGTGAAGTTTGGGGTAGGCCTAGAGTGTAAATTTACTATTTTTAGTGATTTCATAGGCGTAGCCATAAAAAATGGCTATGGGTAAAACGATACGTGATCAGTTGTGTGTTTGTGTGTGGGTGTTTTTTTTACCTTTTTTTGTTTAACTATTATTACTATGGGTGTAGATTTTTAGGGTTCGAGATAAACTTTTTGATTATTAGCCTAAATATTTGTGTTTTGGGGCTAAATTTTTTTGCGATTTGGCCTAACTTTTTGAACCTTGAATATAACTTTCTGCTCGTTGTGTCTAACTATTATGACTATGTGAGTAGATTTTTAGGTTTTTGAGGTCGACTCTTTGAATATGAACCTACATTTTTGTGTTCTGGGGGTAACCATTTTGCGATTTGGCCGAACTTATTGGACCTTGAATATAACTTTTTGCTTGTAGTGTCTAACTATTATGACTATGGGAGTAGATTTTTAGACTTTTGAGGTCTACTTTTTGCTTATGAGCGGACTAACTTTTTGGACCTTGAATATAACTTTCTGACTGTGCTCTCAGTACTGGATTATGGTTTGGGTATACTCACTCTCTCGTCAACTCAAATCGCAAGATTGGAATGAGTTCAAAATTAGGGCCTACAGGCAGTTCTCGGATACACCAGAGATGCACCTATCCGTTCAATGATATACTTACTTGACTTTCCGTGGATTAGAGTGCGACATAGATCTGCTTAGGTCCGGGATTAGTTGAACGCAGAAAGGAACATAATTAATCCCTTGCATTCAGAATTGGGTGTGACCAAGGGTAAGCGCCTCAATCGGGAAAAAAATCCTTTATGGCTGAGTCGGAGGAGTCAACATGGAGAGTATGCAATTTGAATGACATTAGCCCGGCTAGGATTGGATAGAAGTAACAACAAAGAAAAAGAAGCTAACCAAATTAATAATTCATTTTTGCAGGGATTGTCGCAATTGGAGCCTACAGAGCTACCGAGGTCGTAATAAGGGAATCCATCGAAAAAGTGTCCCCACCTCAGGATCTCATCGACTACACGGACGGTTCTGTATCACAACAGCTGCAATGACATGGCTGGTTACACAGAAAGTGAATCACGCAGTCTTGGTGACTAACACGCAAAGTATGTAACAGAAGATTGACAGAGAGTGTCTGCAGGAGGAGTTGATGTAGCTATTGAATAACTCTAGAGGTAGGGCGTTAACTTGAGTGTACTGTTCAGGGCATGCTGGTGTACTCGGTAATGAAATAGCTGATAAGCTTGCTGGTGTACTCGGTAATGAAATAGTCGATAAGCTTGCTAGTGTACTTGGTAATGAAATAGCTGATAAGCTTGCTGGTGTACTCGGTAATGAAATAGCTGATAAGCTTGCTAGTGTACTTGGTAATGAAACAGCCGACAAGCTTGCTGGTGTACTCGGTAATGACATTGCTGAGAAGCTCACTGGTGTACGCAGTAATGAAATAGCCGATAAGCTCACTGGTGTACTCGGTAATGAAATAGCCGATAAGCTTGCTGGTGTACTCGGTAATGAAATAGCCGATAAGCTCACTGGTGTACTCGGTAATGAAACAGCCGACAAGCTTGTTGGTGTAATTGGTAATGAAATTGCTGAAAAAGCTCACTGGTGTACGCAGTAATGAATTAGCTGATAAGCTTGCTGGTGTACACGGTAATGAAATAGCTGAAAAGCTTGCTGGTGTACACGGTAATGAAGTAGCTGATAAGCTTGCTGGTGTACACGGTAATGAAATAGCCGATAAGCTTGGTGGTGTACTCGGTAATGAATAGCTGATAAGATCACTGGTGTACACGGTAATAAAATAGCCGATAAGCTTGCTGGTGTACTCGGTAATGAAATAGCTGATAAGCTCATTGGTGTACTCGGTAATGAAATAGCTGATAAGCTCACTGGTGTACTCGGTAATGAATAGATGATAAGCTTGCTAGTGTACACGGTAATGAAATAGCTGATAAGCTCACTGGTGTACTCGGTAATGAAATAGCTGATAAGCTTGCTGGTGAACTCGGTAATGAAATAGCTGATAAGCTCATTGGTGCACTCGGTAATGAAATAGCTGATAAGCTCACTGGTGTACTCGGTAATGAATAGATGATAAGCTTGCTAGTGTCCTCGGTAATGAAATAGCTGATAAGCTCACTGGTGTACTCGGTAATGAAATAGCTGATAAGCTTGCTGGTGTACTCGGTAATGAAACAGCTGATAAGCGTGCTGGTGTACTTGGTAATTAAATAGCTGATAAGCTTGCTGGTGTACTCGGTAATGAAACAGCTGATAAGCTTGCTGGTGTACTCGGTAATGAAACAGCTGATAAGCTTGCTGGTGTACTTGGTAATGAAATAGCTGATAAGCTCACTGGTGTACTCGGTAATGAAATAGCTGATAAGCTTGCTGGTGTACTCGGTAATGAAATAGCTGATAAGCTTGCTGGTGTACTCGGTAATGAAATAGATGATAAGCTCACTGGTGTACTCGGTAATGAAATAGCTGATAAGCTCATTGGTATACTCAGTAATGAAACAGCCGACAAGCTTGCTGGTGTACTTGGTAATTAAATAGCTGATAAGCTTGCTGGTGTACTCGGTAATGAAATAGCTGATAAGCTCACTGGTGTACTCGGTAATGAAATAGCTGATAAGCTCACTGGTGTACTCGGTAATGAAATAGCTGATAAGCTCACTGGTGTACTCGGTAATGAAATAGCTGATAAGCTCACTGGTGTACTCGGTAATTAAATAGCTGATAAGCTTGGTGGTGTACTTGGTAATGAAATAGCCGATAAGCTTGCTGGTGTACTCGGTAATGAAATAGCTGATAAGCTTGCTGGCAGCTCTAATACTGAGTGTGGCTTTATTCTAGAAAAAGAGGACATCGTCAAGTTTGTTCTTCACTCCTTACGAGAAGAGGAGGAGAATGTGTGGGACAACGATACATGTATTGAAAGACTAAGGAGAATGGGCGGGACAATGATGTATATATTGAAAGACTGAGGAGTATGGCAAAATATTATGTCTTCTCAACATTCCTATATGGTGCCGAAACATGGATATTAGACAAGAAAACAGAAAAAACAGAACAGCGAATTTAAGCCTTTGAAATGTGGATATATAGAAGAATATGTAGAATTGGATGGAAGGAAAAGAAAACAAACGGTGATGTCTTAAAACAACTAAACATGAAAAGAGAACTACTAAACACAATTCAAACAAGACAAATGCTTTTTTTAGGCAATGTTAAAAGACACAACAGCCTACTAAAAGTAAACCTGGAGTGGAAAATACAAGGTAAATGAGGCAGAGGCAGACCAAGACTAACATGGACGTGTAACATCAAAAGATGGACAAACCAGCCTATGACAACCTGCACCATCAAAGCAAGAGATAGATCAGAATGGCGCTCCATGGTAGCCAACCTTCATGCGGAGATGGTACTCGATGATGATGATGATGAAGATGATGAAGGAGAATGAGTGGGACAATGATGTATGTATTGAAAGACTAAGGAGAATGGGTGGGACAATGATGTATATATTGAAAGACTAAGGAGAATGGGTGGGACAATGATGTATGTATGGAAAGACTAAGGAGAATGGGTGGGACAATGATGTATGTATGTAAAGACTAAGGAGAATGGGTGGGACAATGATGTATGTATGTAAAGACTAAGGAGAATGGGTGGGACAATGATGTATGTATGTAAAGACTAAGGAGACCAAAGATGGCGATGAAATCTGGTTGATCCAGATTGCTCGGTGGGAAAAACAAATGTATTTACAGTCAACACCTGACATGAACAATCAGTCTGTCCACGCTGCGAGAAATGTTGGGACGAGCGGTGGAGCTGATTTTGGGATGCCTCGACTTCAATTAAACTGATTCCGTGAATAAAATGGTTTTACATTAAATAATGAATGAGTTCATTTCAACTATCTGCTATCTTTTCTCTCTATCTATTCTTGCCTAAAATTTTGCCACATATTGCTACCGTCATAAATAGAAAGTCAGACTCGAACACCTCGTGTCGACTGATCAAGATAGGTTTCTATTTTTATCTTAAATGGTTAATGAATTTGTGGCTCAAAAATGGAATATTTCAAAACAGAACGTGTCAAATTTGACATTTTCGAAGGCAAATATATATATATATATATATATATATATATATAACAAGTGTTATTGTGTTAAAACATCATTCATGCACAAATTAATGAAGCCAGAAGTTTGGAGTCTCTGTGGCTGAGTAGTTAGTGTGCTCATTGCCTAATTAGAAAGGTCAAAGTTCAATAACTAGAAGTGGATATTTTCGGGCCGACAAGGCTCCAATCTTTAACCAGTCTCTGAAAAAAGGGTACCATATTTTTTTTAAGAATTACTGCCGACCTAGAGTGATACCGACCAGCTCACCAAACAATTTGCGCGGTCATGGAAAATATGGTCATTAACACCATTTTCCACATACGCCTAGCAAGACAGGGAAGTGGACCTTTAATTTGACTTGTTAGCTTGACTAGAAGCTTCACTTGTGTGTGTGTCTGGTGTCACACATTGAAACCACTCCCATCAAATATCAATTTATGAATGAGCAAATTGTTGTAGACTCAGGTCATCTTCACTTGTGTGTGTCTGGTGTCACACATTGAAACCACTCCCATCAAATATCAATTTATGAATGAGCAAATTGTTGTAGACTCAGGTCATCTTCACTTGTGTGTGTCTGGTGTCACACATTGAAACCACTCCCATCAAATATCAATTTATGAATGAGCAAATTGTTGTAGACTCAGGTCATCTTCACTTGTGTGTGTCTGGTGTCACACATTGAAACCACTCCCATCAAATATCAATTTATGAATGAGCAAATTGTTGTAGACTCAGGTCATCTTCACTTATTAATGCTGTAAACGTTTCACTGTTGGAAGTAAAATGCCACTTTAAGATTGAAACAAGCAGCTGTGCCGTAGCTTTGACTTTAGAACGGAATGGCTTCACTACAGTCTGGGCATCTCCATAACTGCTCAACCAACAAAATGTCCATCTCGATCGTTCATACTTTTTCATAGAACACGCTGAGTTCTTCTCTCAAAATGGTGTGCTACTTGAAGCATAGAAAACTGTGTGATATTGAACGCGTTGAACTCTGTACAAAAGGCGTGCAGCTCATAATGGACACATCCGAGTCACTGTAACGTCCGTCACAAGCAGCATAACTCTATATGTGTCAGCGACAAAACCATGTGCATGCCACAACAATAATCGCTGTCCCAACAAATGAAGTCAGGCCACCACTTCTGTGAGACACTCGATCCGACCGCCGTCCAGCTTGTGGCAAATTTTTACTCGAAAACAGACAAATCATAGACCCCGTACCAAGGCAAGGCCGAGGCTTGTTATCTCATCGCGTGGGCGCGCGAAATTCTTGTCACGGGAGAGGGAGAGAGGCAGTTTAAAATCGTAACATTAAAAGAGATAGAGAGAGAGCGAAAAAAGAGATGCAGTTTAGTGTATTAAACATTAAGATATAGATAGAAGAGAGAGAGAGAGAGAGAGAGAGAGAGAGAGAGAGAGAGAGTTTAAATTTCTCGCAGTAATATATAGAGATCGAGATTAAAATGAAGGAGTTAAGAGAGTTGAGAAAGTTTATATTTCTAGCATCAAAAGTTAACCATTTAAAAATCCTATAATGACCAGAGAGACAATTTAAAATACAAGCACGATGTGAAAAGCAGATTATAATATTGGTATGAAAAGAGATACAGTTACAAATCCTACTATTAATAAAGAAACAGTTAGAAATACTTAAAAGAAAAGAAAAGCAGCTTAAAATAATATGAAAAGAGAAAAAGACAATTAACATCTCAAACATTAAAGTAGTGAGAGACACTAATTTTTTTTTTTTTTTTTTACTGAGAATCAAGTTCAGAATAATTTATCAAACTTGTAGAATAAAGTGTAATATGGGGTGTTTATAATGTCGCTATGGAGTGACTTGATCAATAATCTTGAAATGAAATCACCGATTGATGAAATTGACATCACATTCTGTGTCCACAATCCCGTCACAAACATAACACAGTAAGCCGCTATTATATTCACGGTTTCATTGCTGAAGGGAAATGCTGTTATACAACGGAAACAGGATATTTTTTTTTTAAATACGTCTTCGGTAATGATAGCAAATATAGAAAAGAAGTTATTCAACAATTTGTGTTGAAATGTCCAGACCCACAAGTCTCCCACCGCAATGAGGCTATGCCTTTTATTGACAAGTTTCGTGCTACGGATAGTGTTGTAGATGCATACGGATTTGGAGGGCCTTCAACTTCAGAAGACACAGAACTTGATATGCAGACCAGAATTACAATGAGCCCTAATAAACCTTCAAGGTGGTTGCCTCAACATGCAAACTTTTCCAATGAATACCGTCCACAAGGTTCTGAAGTGTTAGCTGCACTATCGTCCTTACAGATTAATTGAATCGTCTTAATTCCATGCAAGAGATTATGAATCCAAATTGAACTACTGCATGTGGTTTCAGAACCTTATCTCTGAACAAGGTGATGAAGTCCTTGACGTGACTTTCTTCACTGATGAGGCACGGTTTCATCTCTCCGGTTGCGTCAACAAGTAAGAACAACCGTATGTAGAGCAGTAAAAAAAAACCTGCATGAATTACATCAAGTACCGCTTTACGTTCAGAAAGTCGTATGCGGATAATTGGGAAACATTTTTTTCAATGCAGAAATCAACGCAGAACATGACCATACTTTAATGCTGGAATCATTCATAGCCCACCTTTCAGAGCGGGAAATTAAAGAAGCTCGGTTTCGGCAGGATGGGGCAACAGCACACACACCCGCAACAACATCACTTACTTATTAGGAAAGCGTATTAGCAAATCGCATTATTTCACTTGTAATCTGGCCTGCTCGTTCACCAGACCTAACCCCGTCTAATTATTACCAGACCTAACCCCGCCAAATTATTACCATACCTAACTCCGCCTAATTATTACCAGACCTAACCCCGCCAAATTATTACCATACCTAACTCCGCCTAATTATTACCAGACCTAACTCCGCCTAATTATTACCAGACCTAACTCCGCCTAATTATTACCAGACCTAACCCCGCCTAATTATTACCATACCTAACACCGCCTAATTATTACCAGACCTAACTCCGCCTAATTATTACCATACCTAACACCGCCTAATTATTACCAGACCTAACTCCGCCTAATTATTACCAGACCTAACTCCGCCTAATTATTACCATACCTAACACCACCTAATTATTACCAGACCTAACTCCGCCTAATTATCACCAGACCTAACCCCGCCTAATTATTACCATACCTAACACCGCCTAATTATTACCAGACCTAACTCCGCCTAATTATTACCAGACCTAACTCCGCCTAATTATTATCTGTAGGTGTGAGCTGAAAAGAAATGTTTATCGAATATTCTGAAGACAGATAATGACCTGAAGGCAGAAATCGTCACCCAGAGACAACAAATATCACTGGTCATTATCCAGAATGTTTTTGTAGACAAACACCAGGCATACCGGAGTTGTTAACCCCTACTGCCAATACCAGAACAGACTCCCTTAACAGAGGAATCAGTATTGTCAAAACAAACACGGACAGAAGTGGACAGAATAACCAGCAGCGTAAAACAATAACTCAGCATCTTGGATGAAGAATACCCACAAGACAAGATTCGTGTGTACACAGATGGGTCAGTACAGAACGCAGTAAAGAATGGGTGAGCAGGTGCAAACATAGAACATCACAATTCTTCTTCTTCTTCTTTCCTTCCTCATCTGCCTTTCAGCGTCGAGGGGAGATATAATTTGCGGTCTTTTGCTCTTCTGTTCGCCTCTGCTGCTGTTATGTTTCCTAGTGCTTCTAATATTCCATCGATCCATCTTTTTTCGTGGTCGACCCTTGGGTCTGTTGTTCTCACAACGTTTGTTGAAGGCTCGTTGTGTTGTGTTTTGTTCTTTCTGCCTTGTCACGTGGCCGAACCATTTTATCTGTTGTTTCCTTATATATTCTATGGCTGGGGCTATTCCTAGCTTTTTTCTCAGTTCTACATTTCTGATCTTATCTCTCAGACTGTTTCCTGTCATTCGTCTAACACATTTCATCTCTGTAGAGGTTATTTTTCTTATTGTTCTTGCATCTAGAGTCCAGGTCTGGCATTGGTAGCACAACGTTGGAATGAAGATTGTATTGTATAGTGCTCGTTTTGCCTCCAGAGTTATTTCCTTGTTGGACAATAGTGGTGATAACTGTCCGATGATTTGACAAGCTTTGTTGCATCTTGATTCTATCTCTGCTGTTTGGGAATTGTCGTTTGTCATTAGACTTCCTAGGTATTTGAATTCCTCTACTTGTTTTAGTTGTCTGCCTTCTATAGTTATGTTGATGTTCTGTTTATTTTTGGCGACATTCATGACTTCTGTTTTGTTGATGTTGATTTTCATGTTGTATTTTGTTCCTAAGATGTTGAGTTTGTTTAAGTGTTCTTGTAGGTCTTCTATTGTTTCATGTATTAGTGCCTGGTCGTCTGCAAATAGAAGCTCGTTGATCTCCTCTGTCTCTGATGGGTTGGCTAGCTTGCATATATGGTCCATGTATGTAATAAACAGTAGGGGGGATAGTACGCACCCCTGTCTTACACCTGATCTAACTTCGAAGTGGTCTGTGTAGCCTGCTGCTGTTCTGACCCTGCAGCTGCTGTTGGCGTAGAGACTTTTAATAATGTTGGTTAGATGTTGGCTTACTCCGTATGTTGTTAGTATCTCCCACAGTTGTTCTCTGTTTACTCTGTCGAATGCTTTTTCCTGGTCAATGAAGGCTATGTATAAGTTTTGGTTGTGTTCTGTCGTTTTTTCTGCAAGCTGTTTTAGTGTGAATAGTGCGTCGGTACATCCTCTGTTTTTTCGGATCACAATTACGATGCAGAAATCCAAGCAATAAAGTTGGCAATAGAAAAACTGCTGAACAGTAATCTTAGCTCACAGCCTGTAGGGTTTTTGACAGATACAAGATCAGTACTCAAAGCACTGCAATCCAGAAAATTGCCACATCTTCAGACCTTATTGTCTGAACTCTGCAAACATCACAGGATTGCCCGGCAGTGGTCCCACCTCACTGTAGAATACCATGAAACGAGAGAGCAGATCAGCTGGCAAATGACGGAGAAACAAGCATACAACCAGATGCACCGGTTACATACCATCATAAGAAACAGATAATCAATTTAATCAGGAAACAACATGTCCCAAATGAGAATACTTTTCTTAATATGAATAGATGGAAACAAGTTATCATTATACCCATTAGAACAGAACACAATCGACTCCATAGTCACGTGTATACAAAATTCAAGATCGGCACCTCAAGTACATGTACATGTGGACAGGCGCCCCAGACAGCGGAACGCATATTTCAAGAATGCACTGAATAAAGTAAAATGAGGAAAATCAATTGGCCCATAAAAAACAACACCACAGTCAAAACAATATGGGCCACTGCAAGAATTACGAAATACAGTAACATTTATACAGGAAATGACATTGCAGATATAGACAATATTTAAGGCAAACGAGAGATAGATCCAGAAGGTTTTAGAAAATATGAAAAGCTCAGTTACAGAATGTCTTGAGGCCTGTGGGGGATATTTTGAACACATGCTGTAAACACAACTCCATCGTGTGAACAAATTCTTTATATAGCCTTGTTTTCTTAGTTGACATTTTAGTAACTAAAGGTAGATAACTTTTAATTTTTTAAAGAACTTATAAATAATTGATATTTGCAACCACAAATAAAGGAAGATACATTTCTTTTAGTTTGGTTCTTCAGAAATTGAACTTTTCTTATAGATTTTTGCAAAAGAATGTGCACATTTTATGATGATTCTTTTTGGGGAAGGCAATATCCATATGAATGACACTTTAGACAATTTACTACATGCTGATATTTTAAGATTTTGTTTCTATTAATCCAACAGGAGTTGCTTCCCTTTTAATAAAAGAATCCAACTTTTAATTTCTAAAGCAGTTGAGTAATATATTAACATTTTCATCAACAATTCAACGGTAGAACATTTTTTTGCATTTAAGTTTGATATATTAGGACACATTATATCCCTGGACAGATAAAAAGACCAATGAGGAAGTTCTCAAAGAGGCCAACACAAAAAGGGAGCTCTTAAAAACATCAGAAAGAAGCAATCAACATTTTTTGGGCACATCATGAGAAGAGGAAAGTTGGAATACTTGGTTACAACTGGCAAAATAAAAGGAAAGAGAGATCGCGGACGACAAAGAGAGAAAATACTGGATAGCTTGGTGTCATGGCATGGAAAACAGTCAACAACAGATCTGATACGATGCACTGTAGATAGAAGATTGTGGAGGGACATGATCGCCTACGCCATCCGGCAGGGTACATGATGATGATGATATTAGGACGAACCGTTCCTGTAAATATTACGCAACATTTGAATATATATTCTTCAAAGAATTATTTGATTTCTTAGCTGATAATCAACTGTTTAAAGTTTCAAAGCATTTTTATATATTACAAAAGCAAAAGAAGTTAATTTACAAAAAGTAACCGACGCTGTCTAATCACTTAATTGTAGAGTCTAAAAAAAAGTACCCCCGTCACGCCAAGTGGCGTATAGGGAAATATGGTGTTAGTGACCCTATATTTTACAGACCTTCAGCACATGATTTTTGGGTGAATGTGGTCGGTATTACGCCCGTGCTGCTTTACTTTCCTAGAAAAAAATCCGGTACCCATTTAAGGCTGGGTGAACCCGGAAGCCATCGGTTGGGATTGAACTCTACCCCTTGTCCTTTGTAGTCCAGTTCACTAACCTCTGAGCTATCGCGGCTCCCTCACTGTAGAGTCTAGAAGAGATAGTTTGTTAGAGAGAGAAGTATCAATAACACAAAGAAAATACTATGCAGTTGAAATTTTAAATTTGTAGTAGAAAATGGGAGGGGAGTTGGAGATAGACAACTCCACGAAATTCATGTCACTGGAAGAAGGAGCGAGGCAGTTTACATTTCTAGCAGTAATAGATAGAGACTGAAATGTAAGAGTTAAGAGAGTTGAGATAGTTTACATTTCTAGCAGTAATAGATAGAGACTGAAATGTAAGAGTTAAGAGAGTTGAGATAGTTTAAATTTCTAGCAGTAATAGATAGAGACTGAAATGTAAGAGTTAAGAGAGTTGAGATAGTTTACATTTCTAGCAGTAATAGATAGAGACTGAAATGTAAGAATTAAGAGAGTTGAGATAGTTTACATTTCTAGCAGTAATAGATAGAGACTGAAATGTAAGAGTTAAGAGAGTTGAGATAGTTTATATTTCTAGCAGTAATAGATAGAGACTGAAATGTAAGAGTTAAGAGAGTTGAGATAGTTTATATTTCTAGCAGTAATAGATAGAGACTGAAATGTAAGAGTTAAGAGAGTTGAGATAGTTTAAATTTCTAGCAGTAATAGATAGAGACTAAAATGTAAGAGTTAAGAGAGTTGAGATAGTTTAAATTTCTAGCAGTAATAGATAGAGACTAAAATGTAAGAGTTAAGAGAGTTGAGATAGTTTATATTTCTAGCAGTAATAGATAGAGACTGAAATGTAAGAGTTAAGAGAGTTGAGAGAGTTTATATTTCTAGCAGTAATAGATAGAGACTGAAATGTAAGAGTTAAGAGAGTTGAGAGAGTTTATATTTCTAGCAGTAATAGATAGAGACTGAAATGTAAGAGTTAAGAGAGTTGAGATAGTTTAAATTTCTAGCAGTAATAGATAGAGACTAAAATGTAAGAGTTAAGAGAGTTGAGATAGTTTAAATTTCTAGCAGTAATAGATAGAGACTAAAATGTAAGAGTTAAGAGAGTTGAGATAGTTTATATTTCTAGCAGTAATAGATAGAGACTGAAATGTAAGAGTTAAGAGAGTTGAGATAGTTTATATTTCTAGCAGTAATAGATAGAGACTGAAATGTAAGAGTTAAGAGAGTTGAGATAGTTTATATTTCTAGCAGTAATAGATAGAGACTGAAATGTAAGAGTTAAGAGAGTTGAGATAGTTTAAATTTCTAGCAGTAATAGATAGAGACTGAAATGTAAGAGTTAAGAGAGTTGAGATAGTTTATATTTCTAGCAGTAATAGATAGAGACTGAAATGTAAGAGTTCAGAGAGTTGAGATAGTTTAAATTTCTAGCAGTAATAGATAGAGACTAAAATGTAAGAATTAAGAGAGTTGATATAGTTTATATTTCTAGCAGTAATAGATAGAGACTAAAATGTAAGAGTTAAGAGAGTTGATATAGTTTATATTTCTAGCAGTAATAGATAGAGACTAAAATGTAAGAGTTAAGAGAGTTGATATAGTTTATATTTCTAGCAGTAATAGATAGAGACTAAAATGTAAGAATTAAGAGAGTTGATATAGTTTATATTTCTAGCAGTAATAGATAGAGACTAAAATGTAATAATTAAGAGAGTTGATATAGTTTATATTTCTAGCAGTAATAGATAGAGACTAAAATGTCAGAGTTAAGAGAGTTGAGATAGTTTATATTTCTAGCAGTAATAGATAGAGACTGAAATGTAAGAATTAAGAGAGTTGAGATAGTTTAAATTTCTAGCAGTAATAGATAGAGACTAAAATGTAAGAATTAAGAGAGTTGAGATAGTTTAAATTTCTAGCAGTAATAGATAGAGACTAAAATGTAAGAATTAAGAGAGTTGAGATAGTTTAAATTTCTAGCAGTAATTGATAGAGACTAAAATGTAAGAATTAAGAGAGTTGAGATAGTTTAAATTTCTAGCAGTAATAGATAGAGACTGAAATGTAAGAGTTAAGAGAGTTGAGATAGTTTAAATTTCTAGCAGTAATAGATAGAGACTAAAATGTAAGAATTAAGAGAGTTGAGATAGTTTAAATTTCTAGCAGTAATAGATAGAGACTAAAATGTAAGAATTAAGAGAGTTGAGATAGTTTAAATTTCTAGCAGTAATAGATAGAGACTAAAATGTAAGAATTAAGAGAGTTGAGATAGTTTAAATTTCTAGCAGTAATAGATAGAGACTGAAATGTAAGAGTTAAGAGAGTTGAGATAGTTTATATTTCTAGCAGTAATAGATAGAGACTGAAATGTAAGAGTTAAGAGAGTTGAGATAGTTTATATTTCTAGCAGTAATAGATAGAGACTAAAATGTAAGAGTTAAGAGAGTTGAGATAGTTTATATTTCTAGCATAAAAAGTTATCCATTTAAAAAACCTAGAATGATCAGAGAGACAGTTTAAAATAACCAATCCTAATTATTATCTGTGGGGTGAGCTGAAAAAAAGGTAATTATATATTCTTAAGACAGATAATGACTTGAAGACAAAAATCGTTACTCTGAGCCAACAATATCACCGGTCATTATCCAGAAGGTGTTTGTAGACAAACACAGACATATCATCCTTTGTTAACATTCTACTGCCCATACCGGAACAGACTCCCTTAAAAGAGGAATCTCGATTGTCAACTTCCGATAATCCTAGAATGAGCAGAGAGACAATTTGAAATACTAGCATGAAGAGAAAAGCAGTTTACAATTTTAGTAGGAAAAGTCATACAGTTAAAAAGTCTACTATTAAGACAGAAACAGTTAATAATGCTAATATGAAAATGAAAACAGCTTAAAATCCTGTTATGAAAATAGAGATAGACAATTACATCTCAAGCATTAAGATAGAGAGAGAGACAGTCACTCTTTTTTATTTTTTAATTGAGAATCAAGTTCTGAATAGTTTATCAAACTTGTAGTCATAGGACGCACCAAGATGGAAGTTCGTCCGAGTTCTGGCCGTTGTGTATACAATGCTGATCTTGAACATCGCGCTGTCTGTTGTCACAGCGAGTTGGCGGATTGTTAGAATTGTAACAACGGGTTTGAAATAATTGTTTGTGCACATTTCGTTAACCACCGCTGTAGATCAAATCTTTATTCTGCTGGCTTTGTTTGCGGCGATAGTTGCAAATATCTGCTCCATCTACATTGGCGGGGGTCGGAATGTGGCTCTCAAACAGAACGCAAACCAGACCGACACATTTAATGCTTGTTAATACAGTGGACGGATGTGGACCAGAGGCCGCAGTTAATGGCAAAACAAAGACCAATCTTTATGACAATGACTGCACACACACACAATTGAGAAGTGGAACCAATTCTGTTTACTGGTATCTGAACTTTGACACGTCCCAGAAGACTCACACCATTCGAATTTATCATTGAGCTAGCACTATGATTCGGGTAAAGAATGACACCTAAAAGGCTTTCTCTGACAGTGGCGGTGTAGTGTTCCAGTATAATGATATATCATACCCAAATATTTCTGTGAACACTATTGTAGTCACCATACAAGCGACAATGGCACACAGTAAGTTTGAGTTCTCACCGACCTTTTCGCAGGACGAGAGTGCACTGATTCTTGGTCGTTTTGTACAGTTTGTGGTGGGAGTAGCAAAGGCTGCACCGTCACCATCGGTACGTGTCACGGCAACTGTTCACATGGGATCTATGGACACGACTGCTCCGGGTCTTGTCTTAGTGTCAGTTCTTTATGTGAGGAAAATCCGGAAAATGCCAACATTGCAAACATCCTGGCTATACCTGTGATGACACTTGTCCTGATGGTAATTTTGGGCTACAGTGCGAACAGACGTGTTCTGATGGCTGTGACATCATATGTGACACAGAAAGAGCAGACTGTACGAGCAAAGAAGCGTACTACGGGCCAGATTGCACTCTCAAATGTCCTGACCACTGTTTCAACGACACCTGTGAACAGTCAACCGGGATCTGTTCATGCAAGGGAACGTTCTACGGGTCAGACTGCACTCTCAAATCTCCGTACAACTGTTTGGACGATATCTGTTAACAGTTCATGGGGGCCGGCGTCTCGTATGTCGATAATTCCCACGTTAAGAAGGGTCTGCCGACTACAACAAACCCAAGCATATGGATACCTTAAAGTGTACTGGATATTTTCTTTCTGTGCTGGACATGGTTCATTTTTTAGTGTGTTTCATTGCTAGCCAAGGCTCATATCTTGGCTTGTGTGTGTGTGTGTGTGCTGGCCATGGCTCATATCTTGGTGTGTGTCATGTTAGTCATATCTCATATTTTGGAGTGTCCGTGTTAATCATGTCTCATATATTTAAGTGTGTATGTGTTTAGTCATATCTCATATCTTAGTGTGTATCTGTGTTAGTCATGTGTCATATCTTTGTGTGTGCATGTTTGGGCTAGTGATATCTCATATCTCTGTGTGTATGTTTATGTTAGTCATATCTCATATCTTTGTGTGTGTGTATGTCTGTGTATGTCACATCTCATATCCTTGTGTTTGCATGGCTATGCTAGTCACATATCATATCATTGTGTGTGCCTATCTATGTTGGTCATATCTCATATCTTTGTGTGCATGTCCATGTTAGACATGTGTAATTTCTGTGTGGGTGCATGTCTATGTCAGTCAGATCTCATATCTTTATGTGCATGTTTATGTTAGTCATGTGACATATATCTTGATGTATGTCAGTGTTAGTCATGCCTCGTATCGCTGTGTGCAAGTCGGTGTTGGTCACATCTCATATCTTTGTGTGTGCATGTCTGTGTTAGTCACCTCTAGTGACTCGGGCAGATGGTGCTCGTAAACCTGGGAGGACCGACCATCTAAGGGCAGAATCCCCCTACAGAAAAAAATCACCTGCTGCCTTGCAGGAAGATTTGGGACAATCAAAGGCTAGGGAAAGCAAACCTGAATAAAATGCTGGCTGAAATCGGATGTACTGGGCCACTGGCGCAGAACACAGTGCAACGTTTTTAACGGGTGTTCAATCAGAGTGGATCTGGCAGACTCTAATTGTGATGTTCTGTTTGTAACACACCTAACCTGACAGCTGAGTTCATGTGAGGAGCTGGAATCCTACTCTGATTGGGTCCTGATCGCAGAGAGAGAGAGAGAAAGAAACTTGTAGTAACAAGTGTTATATAGGGTGTTTATAATGTCTCTGTGCGGTGACTCGATCAATATATAGAAAAGAAATGGGGAGCAGAGGTCTACATAGAGTACCCAAACAAATAAAACTAGGGATATGGAAAAGATAGCAACAGGGAATTATTATCACAAATACGATGCAGAAATGCAAGCAATAAAGTTGGCAATAGAAAAACTGCTGAACAGTAATCTTAGTCCACAGCCTGTAGAGTTTTTGACAGATGCAAGATCAGTGCTCCAGGCACTGCATTCCAGAAAGCTGCTACATCTGTAAACTTTATTGATTGAAATCTAGAAACATCACAGGATTGCCCTGCAGTGGATCCCATCTCACTATGAAATACCAGGAAACTAGAGAGCAGATCAGCTTTCAAAAGAAGATGCAACAGGCACACAACCAGATGTGCCGGTTACATACCATCATAAGATACAGATAATCAAATCAATCAGAAGATTAAATGCTCCAAATCAGGATGCATTTCATTATATGAATAGATGGGAACAAGTTATCATTATACGCATTAGAACAGGGCACATTTGACTCCACAGTCACCTGTATACAAAATTCAAGATCGGTACCTCAACTATATGTACAAGTGGACAGGCGCCCCAGACAGCGCAACGCATATTTCAAGAATGCACTGAATATAGTAGACTGAGGAAAGTCCACTTATAGCATTAATACAATACTACAGACAAGACTATATGCACCACTGCAAGAATGACAAAAGACGGTAATATTTATACAGGAAACGACATTGCAGTTATAGACAATACTTCAGGCGAACAAAAGCTAGATATATAGATTCAGAAGGTTTTGGAAAATAGTGAAAGAAAAGTCTCAGAACGTCTTGGGGCCTGCAGTGGATATTTTGAACACATGCTGTGAACTCCATCGTGTGAACAACTTCTTTACCCAATACAAGCCAGCCAACAGCAGTAGTATGTATATTAATAACACAAATTTCTGTTACTTAAGGAAGATAACTTTTGATTTAAAAATAAATAATAAATAATTGATATTTACAACTACAAATTAAGTAAGGATACATTTATTTTAGTTTGATAAACTAGAAGATGTATGTTATTATATATTTTATTAGGAATATGCAGAGTTTATTTAAAACCTATTTTTCTGGAAAGTGATATGCATATGAAGAACACATTAGATAATTTACAAAACATCTATATACACATTTGAAACCATTAATTTTACAGGAGTTGCTTCTCTTTTAATAAAGCAAGATATCTTTTAATTTCTTCAGCAGATTACATATTACAATTTTCATCAACAATTCAACGGTAGAACACTTATTTGCATTTAAGTTTGATATGCTAGAACGAACCGTGCCTGTAAATATTATGCAACATTTAAATATATATTATTCAAAGAATTATTATTTTTCTTAGCTGATAATTAACTGTTTAAAGTTTCTAAGCATTTTTATAGTTGACAGGTGCAAAAGGATTTAATTTACAAAAATTAACTAATACCATCTCATCATATCACTGTAGAGTCGAGAAGAGATAATGTTAGAGTGAGAGGTATCAATAACACAAGGAAAATACTTTGCAGTTGAAATGTCCAAATTCTTGTAGAAATAGGGAGGGGAGTTGGAGATAGACAATTGCACATAATTAATGTCCCTGGGAGAGGGAGGGAGGCAGTTTAAAATCATAACATTAAGAGAGAGAGAGAGAGAGAGAGAGAGAGAGAGCGAAAAAGAGAGATGCAGTTATATATTAAACATATAGATATAGATTGAAGAACGAGAGAGAAAGAGGCAATTTAAATTTCTAGCAGTAATAGATATAGAGTAAAATGTAGGAGTTAAGAAAGTTGAGAGAGTTTATATTTCTAGCATCAAAAGTTAACTTCCGATAATCCTAGAATGAGCAGAGAGACAATTTGAAATACTAGCATGAAGAGAAAAGCAGTTTACAATTTTAGTAGGAAAAGTCATACAGTTAAAAAGTCTACTATTAAGACAGAAACAGTTTATAATGCTAATATGAAAATGAAAGCAGCTTAAAATCATGTTATGAAAATAGAGATAGACAATTAGATCTCAAGCATTAAGATAGAGAGAGACAGTTATTCTTTTTAATTTTTTAATTGCGAATCAAGTTCTGAATAGTTTATCAAACTTGTAGTAACAAGTGTTATATAGGGTGTTTATAATGTCTCTGTGCGGTGACTCGATCAATATATAGAAAAGAAATGGGGAGCAGAGGTCTACATAGAGTACCCAAACAAATAAAACTAGGGATATGGAAAAGATAGCAACAGGGAATTATTATCACAAATACGATGCAGAAATGCAAGCAATAAAGTTGGCAATAGAAAAACTGCTGAACAGTAATCTTAGTCCACAGCCTGTAGAGTTTTTGACAGATGCAAGATCAGTGCTCCAGGCACTGCATTCCAGAAAGCTGCTACATCTGTAAACTTTATTGATTGAAATCTAGAAACATCACAGGATTGCCCTGCAGTGGATCCCATCTCACTATGAAATACCAGGAAACTAGAGAGCAGATCAGCTTTCAAAAGAAGGTGCAACAGGCACACAACCAGATGCGCCGGTTACATACCATCATAAGATACAGATAATCAAATCAATCAGAAGATTAAATGCTCCAAATCAGGATGCATTTCATTATATGAATAGATGGGAACAAGTTATCATTATACGCATTAGAACAGGGCACATTTGACTCCACAGTCACCTGTATACAAAATTCAAGATCGGTACCTCAACTATATGTACAAGTGGACAGGCGCCCCAGACAGCGCAACGCATATTTCAAGAATGCACTGAATATAGTAGACTGAGGAAAGTCCACTTATAGCATTAATACAATACTACAGACAAGACTATATGCACCACTGCAAGAATGACAAAAGACGGTAATATTTATACAGGAAACGACATTGCAGTTATAGACAATACTTCAGGCGAACAAAAGCTAGATATATAGATTCAGAAGGTTTTGGAAAATAGTGAAAGAAAAGTCTCAGAACGTCTTGGGGCCTGCAGTGGATATTTTGAACACATGCTGTGAACTCCATCGTGTGAACAACTTCTTTACCCAATACAAGCCAGCCAACAGCAGTAGTATGTATATTAATAACACAAATTTCTGTTACTTAAGGAAGATAACTTTTGATTTAAAAATAAATAATAAATAATTGATATTTACAACTACAAATTAAGTAAGGATAAATTTATTTTAGTTTGATAAACTAGAAGTTGTAAGTTATTATATATTTTATCAGAATATGCAGAGTTTATTTAAAACCTATTTTTCTGGAAAGTGATATGCATATGAAGAACACATTAGATAATTTACAAAACATCTATATACACATTTGAAACCATTAATTTTACAGGAGTTGCTTCTCTTTTAATAAAGCAAGATATCTTTTAATTTCTTCAGCAGATTACATATTACAATTTTCATCAACAATTCAACGGTAGAACACTTATTTGCATTTAAGTTTGATATGCTAGAACGAACCGTGCCTGTAAATATTATGCAACATTTAAATATATATTATTCAAAGAATTATTATTTTTCTTAGCTGATAATTAACTGTTTAAAGTTTCTAAGCATTTTTATAGTTGACAGGTGCAAAAGGATTTAATTTACAAAAATTAACTAATACCATCTCATCATATCACTGTAGAGTCGAGAAGAGATAATGTTAGAGTGAGAGGTATCAATAACACAAGGAAAATACTTTGCAGTTGAAATGTCCAAATTCTTGTAGAAATAGGGAGGGGAGTTGGAGATAGACAATTGCACATAATTAATGTCCCTGGGAGAGGGAGGGAGGCAGTTTAAAATCATAACATTAAGAGAGAGAGAGAGAGAGAGAGAGAGAGAGAGCGAAAAAGAGAGATGCAGTTATATATTAAACATATAGATATAGATTGAAGAACGAGAGAGAAAGAGGCAATTTAAATTTCTAGCAGTAATAGATATAGAGTAAAATGTAGGAGTTAAGAAAGTTGAGAGAGTTTATATTTCTAGCATCAAAAGTTAACTTCCGATAATCCTAGAATGAGCAGAGAGACAATTTGAAATACTAGCATGAAGAGAAAAGCAGTTTACAATTTTAGTAGGAAAAGTCATACAGTTAAAAAGTCTACTATTAAGACAGAAACAGTTAATAATGCTAATATGAAATTGAAAGCAGCTTAAAATCATGTTATGAAAATAGAGATAGACAATTAGATCTCAAGCATTAAGATAGAGAGAGACAGTTATTCTTTTTAATTTTTTAATTGCGAATCAAGTTCTGAATAGTTTATCAAACTTGTAGTAACAAGTGTTATATAGGGTGTTTATAATGTCTCTGTGCGGTGACTCGATCAATATATAGAAAAGAAATGGGGAGCAGAGGTCTACATAGAGTACCCAAACAAATAAAACTAGGGATATGGAAAAGATAGCAACAGGGAATTATTATCACAAATACGATGCAGAAATGCAAGCAATAAAGTTGGCAATAGAAAAACTGCTGAACAGTAATCTTAGTCCACAGCCTGTAGAGTTTTTGACAGATGCAAGATCAGTGCTCCAGGCACTGCATTCCAGAAAGCTGCTACATCTGTAAACTTTATTGATTGAAATCTAGAAACATCACAGGATTGCCCTGCAGTGGATCCCATCTCACTATGAAATACCAGGAAACTAGAGAGCAGATCAGCTTTCAAAAGCAGGTGCAACTGGCACACAACCAGATGCGCCGGTTACATACCATCATAAGATACAGATAATCAAATCAATCAGAAGATTAAATGCGCCAAATCAGGATGCATTTCATTATATGAATAGATGGGAACAAGTTATCATTATACGCATTAGAACAGGGCACATTTGACTCCACAGTCACCTGTATACAAAATTCAAGATCGGTACCTCAACTATATGTACAAGTGGACAGGCGCCCCAGACAGCGCAACGCATATTTCAAGAATGCACTGAATATAGTAGACTGAGGAAAGTCCACTTATAGCATTAATACAATACTACAGACAAGACTATATGCACCACTGCAAGAATGACAAAAGACGGTAATATTTATACAGGAAACGACATTGCAGTTATAGACAATACTTCAGGCGAACAAAAGCTAGATATATAGATTCAGAAGGTTTTGGAAAATAGTGAAAGAAAAGTCTCAGAACGTCTTGGGGCCTGCAGTGGATATTTTGAACACATGCTGTGAACTCCATCGTGTGAACAACTTCTTTACCCAATACAAGCCAGCCAACAGCAGTAGTATGTATATTAATAACACAAATTTCTGTTACTTAAGGAAGATAACTTTTGATTTAAAAATAAATAATAAATAATTGATATTTACAACTACAAATTAAGTAAGGATAAATTTATTTTAGTTTGATAAACTAGAAGTTGTAAGTTATTATATATTTTATCAGGAATATGCAGAGTTTATTTAAAACCTATTTTTCTGGAAAGTGATATGCATATGAAGAACACATTAGATAATTTACAAAACATCTATATACACATTTGAAACCATTAATTTTACAGGAGTTGCTTCCCTTTTAATAAAGCAAGATATCTTTTAATTTCTTCAGCAGATTACATATTACAATTTTCATCAACAATTCAACGGTAGAACACTTATTTGCATTTAAGTTTGATATGCTAGAACGAACCGTGCCTGTAAATATTATGCAACATTTAAATATATATTATTCAAAGAATTATTATTTTTCTTAGCTGATAATTAACTGTTTAAAGTTTCTAAGCATTTTTATAGTTGACAGGTGCAAAAGGATTTAATTTACAAAAATTAACTAATACCGTCTCATCATATCACTGTAGAGTCGAGAAGAGATAATGTTAGAGTGAGAGGTATCAATAACACAAGGAAAATACTTTGCAGTTGAAATGTCAAAATTCTTGTAGAAATAGGGAGGGGAGTTGGAGATAGACAATTGCACATAATTAATGTCTCTGGGAGAGGGAGGGAGGCAGTTTAAAATCATAACATTAAGAGAGAGAGAGAGAGAGAGAGATAGCGAAAAAGAGAGGTGCAGTTATATATTAAACATATAGATATAGATTGAAGAACGAGAGAGAAAGAGGCAATTTAAATTTCTAGCAGTAATAGATATAGAGTAAAATGTAGGAGTTAAGAAAGTTGAGAGAGTTTATATTTCTAGCATCAAAAGTTAACTTCCGATAATCCTAGAATGAGCAGAGAGACAATTTGAAATACTAGCATGAAGAGAAAAGCAGTTTACAATTTTAGTATGAAAAGTCATACAGTTAAAAAGTCTACTATTAAGACAGAAACAGTTAATAATGCTAATATGAAATTGAAAGCAGCTTAAAATCATGTTATGAAAATAGAGATAGACAATTAGATCTCAAGCATTAAGATAGAGAGAGACAGTTATTCTTTTTAATTTTTTAATTGCGAATCAAGTTCTGAATAGTTTATCAAACTTGTAGTAACAAGTGTTATATAGGGTGTTTATAATGTCTCTGTGCGGTGACTCGATCAATATATAGAAAAGAAATGGGGAGCAGAGGTCTACATAGAGTACCCAAACAAATAAAACTAGGGATATGGAAAAGATAGCAACAGGGAATTATTATCACAAATACGATGCAGAAATGCAAGCAATAAAGTTGGCAATAGAAAAACTGCTGAACAGTAATCTTAGTCCACAGCCTGTAGAGTTTTTGACAGATGCAAGATCAGTGCTCCAGGCACTGCATTCCAGAAAGCTGCTACATCTGTAAACTTTATTGATTGAAATCTAGAAACATCACAGGATTGCCCTGCAGTGGATCCCATCTCACTATGAAATACCAGGAAACTAGAGAGCAGATCAGCTTTCAAAAGAAGGTGCAACTGGCACACAACCAGATGCGCCGGTTACATACCATCATAAGATACAGATAATCAAATCAATCAGAAGATTAAATGCTCCAAATCAGGATGCATTTCATTATATGAATAGATGGGAACAAGTTATCATTATACGCATTAGAACAGGGCACATTTGACTCCACAGTCACCTGTATACAAAATTCAAGATCGGTACCTCAACTATATGTACAAGTGGACAGGCGCCCCAGACAGCGCAACGCATATTTCAAGAATGCACTGAATATAGTAGACTGAGGAAAGTCCACTTATAGCATTAATACAATACTACAGACAAGACTATATGCACCACTGCAAGAATGACAAAAGACGGTAATATTTATACAGGAAACGACATTGCAGTTATAGACAATACTTCAGGCGAACAAAAGCTAGATATATAGATTCAGAAGGTTTTGGAAAATAGTGAAAGAAAAGTCTCAGAACGTCTTGGGGCCTGCAGTGGATATTTTGAACACATGCTGTGAACTCCATCGTGTGAACAACTTCTTTACCCAATACAAGCCAGCCAACAGCAGTAGTATGTATATTAATAACACAAATTTCTGTTACTTAAGGAAGATAACTTTTGATTTAAAAATAAATAATAAATAATTGATATTTACAACTACAAATTAAGTAAGGATAAATTTATTTTAGTTTGATAAACTAGAAGTTGTAAGTTATTATATATTTTATCAGGAATATGCAGAGTTTATTTAAAACCTATTTTTCTGGAAAGTGATATGCATATGAAGAACACATTAGATAATTTACAAAACATCTATATACACATTTGAAACCATTAATTTAACAGGAGTTGCTTCCCTTTTAATAAAGCAAGATATCTTTTAATTTCTTAAGCAGATTACATATTACAATTTTCATCAACAATTCAACGGTAGAACACTTATTTGCATTTAAGTTTGATATGCTAGAACGAACCGTGCCTGTAAATATTATGCAACATTTAAATATATATTATTCAAAGAATTATTATTTTTCTTAGCTAATAATTAACTGTTTAAAGTTTCTAAGCATTTTTATAGTTGACAGGTGCAAAAGGATTTAATTTACAAAAATTAACTAATACCGTCTCATCATATCACTGTAGAGTCGAGAAGAGATAATGTTAGAGTGAGAGGTAACAATAACACAAGGAAAATACTTTGCAGTTGAAATGTCAAAATTCTTGTAGAAATAGGGAGGGGAGTTGGAGATAGACAATTGCACATAATTAATGTCACTGGGAGAGGGAGGGAGGCAGTTTAAAATCATAACATTAAGAGAGAGAGAGAGAGAGAGAGAGAGAGAGAGCGCGAAAAAGAGAGGTGCAGTTATATATTAAACATTTAGATATAGATTGAAGAACGAGAGAGAAAGAGGCAATTTAAATTTCTAGCAGTAATAGATATAGAGTAAAATGTAGGAGTTAAGAAAGTTGAGAGAGTTTATATTTCTAGCATCAAAAGTTAACTTCCGATAATCCTAGAATGAGCAGAGAGACAATTTGAAATACTAGCATGAAGAGAAAAGCAGTTTACAATTTTAGTAGGAAAAGTCATACAGTTAAAAAGTCTACTATTAAGACAGTAACAGTTAATAATGCTAATATGAAAATGAAAGCAGATTAAAATCCTGTTATGAAAATAGAGATAGACAATTACATCTCAAGCATTAAGATAGGGAGAGAGACAGTTATTCTTTTAATTTTTTAATTGAGAATCAAGTTCTGAATAGTTTATCAAACTTGTAGTAACAAGTGTTATATAGGGTGTTTATAATGTCTCTGTGCGGTGACTCGATCAATATATAGAAAAGAAAGGGGGAGCAGAGGTCTACATAGAGTACCCAAACAAATAAAACTAGGGATATGGAAAAGATAGCAACAGGGAATTATTATCACAAATACGATGCAGAAATGCAAGCAATAAAGTTGGCAATAGAAAAACTGCTGAACAGTAATCTTAGTCCACAGCCTGTAGAGTTTTTGACAGATGCAAGATCAGTGCTCTAGGCACTGCATTCCAGAAAGCTGCTACATCTGTAAACTTTATTGATTGAAATCTAGAAACATCACAGGATTGCCCTGCAGTGGATCCCATCTCACTATGAAATACCAGGAAACTAGAGAGCAGATCAGCTTTCAAAAGAAGGTGCAACTGGCACACAACCAGATGCGCCGGTTACATACCATCATAAGATACAGATAATCAAATCAATCAGAAGATTAAATGCTCCAAATCAGGATGCATTTCATTATATGAATAGATGGGAACAAGTTATCATTATACGCATTAGAACAGGGCACATTTGACTCCACAGTCACCTGTATACAAAATTCAAGATCGGTACCTCAACTATATGTACAAGTGGACAGGCGCCCCAGACAGCGCAACGCATATTTCAAGAATGCACTGAATATAGTAGACTGAGGAAAGTCCACTTATAGCATTAATACAATACTACAGACAAGACTATATGCACCACTGCAAGAATGACAAAAGACGGTAATATTTATACAGGAAACGACATTGCAGTTATAGACAATACTTCAGGCGAACAAAAGCTAGATATATAGATTCAGAAGGTTTTGGAAAATAGTGAAAGAAAAGTCTCAGAATGTCTTGGGGCCTGCAGTGGATATTTTGAACACATGCTGTGAACTCCATCGTGTGAACAACTTCTTTACCCAATACAAGCCAGCCAACAGCAGTAGTATGTATATTAATAACACAAATTACTGTTACTAAAGGAAGATAACTTTTGATTTAAAAATAAATAATAAATAATTGATATTTACAACTACAAATTAAGTAAGGATAAATTTATTTTAGTTTGATAAACTAGAAGTTGTAAGTTATTATATATTTTATCAGGAATATGCAGAGTTTATTTAAAACCTATTTTTCTGGAAAGTGATATGCATATGAAGAACACATTAGATAATTTACAAAACATCTATATACACATTTGAAACCATTAATTTAACAGGAGTTGCTTCCCTTTTAATAAAGCAAGATATCTTTTAATTTCTCAAGCAGATTACATATTACAATTTTCATCAACAATTCAACGGTAGAACACTTATTTGCATTTAAGTTTGATATGCTAGAACGAACCGTGCCTGTAAATATTATGCAACATTTAAATATATATTATTCAAAGAATTATTATTTTTCTTAGCTGATAATTAACTGTTTAAAGTTTCTAAGCATTTTTATAGTTGACAGGTGCAAATGGATTTAATTTACAAAAATTAATTAATACCGTCTCATCATATCACTGTAGAGTCGAGAAGAGATAATGTTAGAGTGAGAGGTATCAATAACACAAGGAAAATACTTTGCAGTTGAAATGTCCAAATTCTTGTAGAAATAGGGAGGGGAGTTGGAGATAGACAATTGCACATAATTAATGTCCCTGGGAGAGGGAGGGAGGCAGTTTAAAATCATAACATTAAGAGAGAGAGAGAGAGAGAGAGAGAGAGAGAGAGCGAAAAAGAGAGGTGCAGTTATATATTAAACATTTAGATATAGATTGAAGAACGAGAGAGAAAGAGGCAATTTAAATTTCTAGCAGTAATGGATATAGAGTAAAATGTAGGAGTTAAGAAAGTTGAGAGAGTTTATATTTCTAGCATCAAAAGTTAACTTCCGATAATCCTAGAATGAGCAGAGAGACAATTTGAAATACTAGCATGAAGAGAAAAGCAGTTTACAATTTTAGTAGGAAAAGTCATACAGTTAAAAAGTCTACTATTAAGACAGAAACAGTTAATAATGCTAATATGAAATTGAAAGCAGCTTAAAATCATGTTATGAAAATAGAGATAGACAATTACATCTCAAGCATTAAGATAGAGAGAGACAGTTATTCTTTTTAATTTTTTCATTGAGAATTAAGTTCTGAATAGTTTATCAAACTTGTAGTAACAAGTGTTATATAGGGTGTTTATAATGTCTCTGTGCGGTGACTCGATCAATATATAGAAAAGAAATGGGGAGCAGAGGTCTACATAGAGTACCCAAACAAATAAAACTAGGGATATGGAAAAGATAGCAACAGGGAATTATTATCACAAATACGATGCAGAAATGCAAGCAATAAAGTTGGCAATAGAAAAACTGCTGAACAGTAATCTTAGTCCACAGCCTGTAGAGTTTTTGACAGATGCAAGATCAGTGCTCTAGGCACTGCATTCCAGAAAGCTGCTACATCTGTAAACTTTATTGATTGAAATCTAGAAACATCACAGGATTGCCCTGCAGTGGATCCCATCTCACTATGAAATACCAGGAAACTAGTGAGCAGATCAGCTTTCAAAAGAAGGTGCAACAGGCACACAACCAGATGCGAGGTTACATACTATAATAAGATACAGATAATCAAATCATCAGAAGATTGAATGCTCCAAATCAGGATGCATTTCATTATATGAATAGATGGGAACAAGTTATCATTATATGCATTAGAACAGGACACATTTGACTCCACAGTCACCTGTATACAAAATTCAAGATCGGTACCTCAACTATATGTACAAGTGGACAGGCGCCCCAGACAGCGCAACGCATATTTCAAGAATGCACTGAATATAGTAGACTGAGGAAAGTCCACTTATAGCATTAATACAATACTACAGACAAGACTATATGAACCACTGCAAGACTGACAAAAGACGGTAATATTTATACAGGAAACGACATTGCAGTTATAGACAATACTTCAGGCGAACAAAAGCTAGATATATAGATTCAGAAGGTTTTGGAAAATAGTGAAAGAAAAGTCTCAGAACGTCTTGGGGCCTGCAGTGGATATTTTGAACACATGCTGTGAACTCCATCGTGTGAACAACTTCTTTACCCAATACAAGCCAGCCAACAGCAGTAGTATGTATATTAATAACACAAATTACTGTTACTTAAGGAAGAAAACTTTTGATTTAAAAATAAATAATAAATAATTGATTTTTACAACTACAAATTAAGTAAGGATAAATTTATTTTAGTTTGATAAACTAGAAGTTGTACGTTATTATTGATTTTATCAGAATATGCAGAGTTTATGTAAAAACTATTTTTCTGGAAAGTGATATGCATATGAAGAACACATTAGATAATTTACAAAACATCTATATACACATTTGAAACCATTAATTTAACAGGAGTTGCTTCCCTTTTAATAAAGCAAGATATCTTTTAATTTCTTAAGCAGATTACATATTACAATTTTCATCAACAATTCAACGGTAGAACACTTATTTGCATTTAAGTTTGATATGCTAGAACGAACCGTGCCTGTAAATATTATGCAACATTTAAATATATATTATTCAAAGAATTATTATTTTTCTTAGCTGATAATTAACTGTTTAAGGTTTCTAAGCATTTTTATAGTTGACAGGTGCAAAAGGATTTAATTTACAAAAATTAACTAATACCGTCTCATCATATCACTGTAGAGTCGAGAAGAGATAATGTTAGAGTGAGAGGTATCAATAACACAAGGAAAATACTTTGCAGTTGAAATGTCAAAATTCTTGTAGAAATAGGGAGGGGAGTTGGAGATAGACAATTGCACATAATTAATGTCACTGGGAGAGGGAGGGAGGCAGTTTAAAATCATAACATTAAGAGAGAGAGAGAGAGAGATAACGAAAAAGAGAGGTGCAGTTATATATTAAACATTTAGATATAGATTGAAAAACGAGAGAGAAAGAGGCAATTTAAATTTCTAGCAGTAATAGATATAGAGTAAAATGTAGGAGTTAAGAAAGTTGAGAGAGTTTATATTTCTAGCATCAAAAGTTAACTTCCGATAATCCTAGAATGAGCAGAGAGACCATTTGAAATACTAGCATGAAGAGAAAAGCAGTTTACAATTTTAGTATGAAAAGAGATACAGTTAAAAAGTCTACTATTAAGACAGAAACAGTTAATAATGCTAATATAAAAATTAAAGCAGCTTAAAATCCTGTTATGAAAATATAGATAGACAATTACATCTCAAGCATCTCCGGCGCCTGACGGCCTCACGATATAATTCTTGCAACATTTCTTTCCTCTCTTAGACTCTCTTCTTCTCAGAATGTACACAGACTCATTCACAAAGAAATAACTTACTCCAAGCCTAAACATGTCTTATATAACATTGCTCCTGAAAGACAACACAGACAAGTAGCTTCTTAAAAACAACACCCCTATTTCCCTACTTAACACAGACTACACCATTCTAACAAAAGCATTAACAAACTCAAACCTTTTATGACAACACTCCTTCATAATGGCCAACAGTGTAATGTACAAGAGAAAAATTCACCAGCACACACACTTTATACGAGACATTATAAAGTACACTCATGACAAAGACAGCCAGTCTTCCATCCTATCTCTCGACCAAGAAAAAGTCTTCCAGATAAGCTCATTTCTACCCCACAAAATACTACTGAACAACAACATAGGAGGACGCTTCATACAATGGATACACATCTTTTATTCTAGACCTCAAAGTAAAGTTCTAGTGAACCATTCGCTCACAGAGATATTCAGGCTAACTAGATCGGTTCGACAGGGGTGCTCCCTCTCTCTTCCACTTTACGCGCTGACCATAGAACCATTCCTTGAGAGTATCAGACGAGACAGTTCCATAAAGGGCACATTCATGTCAGGGAAAGGAGAGCAGAAATTGTTAGCGTATGCTGACATCACTTTCTTCTTTCCATCAAACACTAGATCAATAGACAGCGTCCTCAATACATTCACAGAATTTGGACAATTTTAAAACAAGAAAAAAGTGTTATGGCAACACTCAGGTCTGGAGTACAGGATGTTGATGCATCGTCGAAAGTTGTCTCTCATATTGCAGTTGTGCAGCGTTTTCTGTAAGTAGGAGTGTACGATGCCCTGTCAAAAGCCATTTCCTGGTCCAAGGACAGAATCGATGAAGGTATGTTTCTTGTATGTGTGTAGGTGATGATGTATCGTATGAAGTGGTTGTTTCTATTTTAGCCTTGGATGCTGCATTGCTGGTCTTCGGGGACGAGTGAGAACATGAACGGCTTTAGCTTATTCGTCAGGGACTTTGTCAGCGTTTTATAGTCTACGTTGAGCAGCGATATCGGTCGGTAGTTTGTTACTTGTGTCTTCTCTATATTGTTCTTCAGGAGTAAGGAGATGTATGACACGCTGATCCTCGAAGGTAGATGTCCTTTGTGGAAGGAATCCTTAAAAACCTTCAGCAGGAGTGTTCCTATGAAGGGGAAAAAATGTTTATTGAACTCCGCAGTGAGTCTGTCTGTTCCAGGCGTTTTATCCTTATGCGAGATTTTGAGAATTATCTTTCTTTTATATTTCTTAAAATACATTCGTTTTTTCTTCTCTCGTATACATAAGTTAAGGGTGACCACTACATTTGTTTTAAAAATTCTGAGCTTTATTTTTGTGCTGAGTAATTTTGATTTCCATTTCTCGAAAGTCATTGCTGCCTTTACTCTTGAGATTCTAAAGTATGTATTTGTGTCTTCTTCTTGATCTATGCAGCTTCTGATTTATATCTAGTGATTTATGTCATCAAATGCTATTTCTTTCAGGTTAATTTTTTTCTAAATTTATTTAATTTTCGTGGTTGATTACAAGTCATATTATGTCAGTCTTTAGTACGAACTGCCGTCACCGAAGTCAGGGTATTCCCATATCTGCTCCGCCGCCCGTTCCAGCAACCATAGAAATGTTCATCCACTGATGGTTCATGTCCTGTATTGATTGACCGTGTTGGATTCCTTCCTGCTTTCGTCCTTCATGACGCCGTGTTCCACCATTCTTTTGATCCATGGGTTATCCTCAGCTTTCTTGTAGCCATCCTGTGACAGGTGTTCTTTTAAAGCCATCATTATGTGATACATGTCAATTTTGTAATATTTCTTGCGTAATTACAGACCCCGCCAACTTCTCGGTTATTTCATTGCCACGAACATCCGAGTGTCCAGGGCAGTATATCCAAGCTTGGTTGCTAACAGGAGACACGTGGAGTAGGTGCACCCACTGCCTGTGGAGTGTGTTCTTGTCAATCCGACGAAACATCCTTTGTCAGTCAAATCAGTCGCGAAGACCACATATGTTGTTGGTCTCTTAACCAGCTAAGTGATAGCTCCCGTCAAGCCACAATCTCCATAAATTTGCTGGAGGTTATAGTCTTGTGGGCTTCTGCACCTTTATCTATCATCTTTCCATTAGATTACACAACAAAATACCAACCACTTCGAACATCTCTTGTGACCAAGCCATCAGTGTAGATGATCAGGTCTCGAATTTGGGAGTGAAGCAGCAGAAAATATTGTGCTACCAATTAATGATATGACATTTGCTTTTTCTTACACTGTTTTCACATAACTACTGATAAGAATTATTGTGTCTACAAAGTCAAGATCCTCTATATGAGACCGAGTAACTATTCAATCACTGCTGTATGAAGTCGATGGCAGTTCCATAAAACAAGGGAGATGAAGTACACTCTTGCTTCAACCCTTTCATCAATCTGAAACCATTCACTAAGTCCTGCCTCTGAGTGAACTCTACAAGAGAAAGTATCATACAGATCTTTTCTGACGTTTGATATGGACTGTGTTTTAACTAGCATGAATTCCCCTTTCTCAAAGTTTTAGTTGTAAGCACTTTATTAACGGTCTTAAATTCACAACGATTAAAGTTTAGATTGAGGTAATGTATTAACTGTCTTAAATTTAAGATTAAAGTTTAGTTTGAGGTACTGTATTAACTGTTAAATTTACGATTAAAGTTTAGTTTGAGGTACTATATTAGCTGTCTTAACTTTACAACGATTAAAGTTTAATGTATTAACGCTTTTAATTTTCAAAGATTAAAAAGTTTAGTTTAAAGTACTGTATTAATGGTCATAAATTCTCAAAAATTAAAGTTTAGTTTGAAGTACTGCATTAATGGTCTTACATTTCCAAAGATTGAAGTTTAGTTTCAAGTACTGCATTAATGGTCTTACATTTCCAAAGATTAAAGTTTAGTTTGATGTACTCGATGACTGTTTTACATTTCCAAAGGTTAAAGTTTAAGTTACAAATACTGAATTAAATATATTAAGTTTTCCTCCATTAAAATTTAGCTTTTCAAACTCTGTAATAAATGTCTTACATTTGACTTAACACGAGTTTAGTTGCAAGTACTCTATTAATTTAACTATGGCAAACATAGTCTTATATTTAAGGTAGGCATATTAGAGAGAAAGATCACAACATGTGAAATGTCACAACCATTACTGGTTACTGTAAAATACAGAATAAGAAATGGTGAAATACAGTTGAACTGTTGAAATCACAACTAACACTAAATTCATAGACACAAACAAATTTTGGATTATATGCATTAAATCACTGAACCAGTAACTTGCTGTGTACCTGCAAGAGTTGATAGACTGGTTTCAAGGCTCAAGGAAGACCAAAAGTCATACAGATAGACAATGTCACAGAAAACCTAGCAGCAGTAAAGGTTAATAACTGTCACATACAATACACTTAGACTCAGGACAAAAATATTGCAGCTCCTCACAATTCTTGGTGGTGCATGTGCATAAGTCAGTAAGTAATCTTTTATTTTAAGAAATGTATTTTTGTGTAAGGTTATGTCAGCCTTTACTAAAAGCTTTATTGTTCCAGCTGAAGACCTTCTTGGCTGAAATGTTCGACTTTTGGTTTGTTTCTCACCTACGTAAAGCTATTACCATACCACTTTTGGTTTGTTTCTCACCTACGTAAAGCTATTACCATACCACTTTTGTTTTGTTTCTCACCTACGTAAAGCTATTACCATACCACTTTTGTTTTGTTTCTCACCTACGTAAAGCTATTACCATACCACTTTTGGTTTCTTTCTCACCTACGTAAAGCTATTACCATACCACTTTTTACTTTTTTAAAATTGTCATTATTATAATCAGCTTTACAGCAGCTTCCAATTTCTATGCATCCTGATGCCTTTACCCAGTAACTAGTCTAATCTGGACAAATGTTTAGGGAAGACAATCCAGTACTGAAAAATGAGGCGCTGAAGTGTTGGACCACAAGTGGAAATATCAGAATTTTACTGTAAACCACATCACAAGAACACTGACTTAACTTTCTTTTAGGGGTGGATGTAGAAGAGGCATACTCTTGTAGTCATCACATGATTACAAGCATTACCAACATTGAGGAGTGGAGTAAAGGGGCATCACAATACAACCACACTCACTCAACTTTCTTTTAGGGGTGTGTGTAGAAGAGGCATACTCTTGTAGTCATCACATGATTACAAGCATTACCAACATTGAGGAGTGGAGTAAAGGGGCATCACAATACAACCACATTCACTTAACTTTCTTTTAGGGGTGTGTGTAGAAGAGGCATACTCTTGTAGTCATCACATGATTACAAGCATTACCAACATTGAGGAGTGGAGTAAAGGGGCATCACTCTCTTGGTCACTTTGTATATCTTCTTTATGCCATTACTTCCCTCACTACAGGTCACATATCTATTTTATTCAGCTGGTATGACTGATGAACCCAATCTCAAACCCTGGGCTCTGTGTAAAAAGAGCCAATTTCACCTTTTAACAAGTAGACAAACTTTGCACCTGATATATATGCTTTTTTTGTAATAAAGAAATAAATGAACAATAGTTAATACAAATTAATGAAACAGATTCTTTATTTCTGAGAGCATTAGTAACAATACAGAACATCACATCTAACAAGAGTGCTAACTGGTTGTCAGATGTCAGTAACAAATAATTGTTTTTGTTAAATTATATATTTGCACTTGATAAAACATACGGATTTTGTTTACTTTCAAAATTAATGTCTAAAAGTTTTGATAACCTTTTACAAAATTCCTTGCAAAAAATTGCATAGGATGACAAATAAATAAAATCATATATAATGTGACATCATAATAGCATGAAGGAAGCTATTCAACAATAAAGTTCATGAACAAGAATTGTGGGCCTCATTGATTGCCCATGTCAAGGCATGAAAAATGAATTGAACAAAATCAAATATACAGCACAGCTTCACTGGGTATTAAAGTACTTTATATTTTAAATTGCACAGCTGCTAGTTGCTATATCAAAGTGGTATTTTGGTTCTAATCTTTGAAATTTAACAGCATTTATATATGAAGATGTCCTGATACTAGTACATTCTCCTTATTCTTATAAAAGATATTTTATGTGAGTGGTTTCAATTTGTGGCACCACATACAAATTGTAAAATGTTTAGCTGATGTAAATATTTGTGTGTGAATTATATTTTAGGAGTTAATGCTTGTAACAAAAAGATCAAAGAATGGTAAATCTGAGAGTTTTGGGGGATGCAATGTTCAATTTGTAATGACAAAAGTATTGATATTTTAAGATATGACTTCTTCATCATTTTGAATGTATAACAGAAGAAATGTATTTTAACTTCTAGCAAAGACACAAATGAGCAAATTAACTAAAGTGTCAGTGATAAACAACTGTCTATGATGTTGAATATTCTTTCATGAAAAATTCTAGTAGTTTTCTTTAAGTTTGTGAATGGTAAAGTTGTAGGATGACATTAATGGCTGTTACAAATTTATTCAATAATTTAACAAATTGTCTTTTCTAAAAACAAAGATATATTTTGTACAAGTGGGTAAAAATGTAATTTACAAATAAATAGAATAAAACAATCCTTAAAAGTGTAACCACTTGTAAAACTGTATGTCAGCAAATTTTTGAAAGGTTTTGGTGATATTGAGTTATTAGCGGGTCATCATCATTGCGCTCCGAACATGTCCATAGGTGCTTAGATCCCCTCCTCAGCAAGTCTCGCAATGTCCAGCGAATGACGACTCCAGTTCTGTGTTGGTTGATTAGTCTTCTTATATTTATATGCCCACTAAGTTTCTCTTTTCTGGCGGTGCCCATCTTAACTCCCATCTCTTTTATCCGAAGGAGTAATGTGGACTCAAGGTTGTTGAAGTCCTGTGTCCTTCCCATATCCCAGAAGGCATTTATAATGTCCACCCGATCCATTGGTTGACCATCATAATCAATAACACAGCTAGCAAATCTGTCCACTCTTTCATTTCCCCGTACTTCCGCATGTTCTGGGACATAGACAAAGGTGACCTTACATACGTATATTTGACTTCCATAATGACTCTACCTATTGCATACATACAGATCCCACCGCTACTTTTCTTATCATGCTCATCGAATCACTCAGTATACAGGAGTGGGTGTAGTCTTGTGACTCTAACCAGATGAATGTCTTGGTCACTGCCATCACCTCCATCATCATGCTACTCATGGTCATAGTGTGTGCACCACTGTTTTCCTTGACTATTCTGCCTGCTGAGCATGCTGTAAATGCCCATGCACTCCTTTGGTGTTGTACTACAGATCCGTCTGTATAGATGACTGCATCTTTCTCATTGGTGTTATCCCAGATGAGACCGTTGACCTCCATTTTGATTACTACTGAGTCCGGTTCCCTACATTTTCTGTTGAGTGTGACAATACACAAGAATGTCCCCTTGAATGATGTAAGCACCGGTATCCACTACTCGCCAGCATTGATATTGGTAAGCCCACAGACCTGTTTGACATCAGCTCAGCCCACCCATGATTTGCCTCTTTTTTAACCTGACACGCTTTCCTGTGTTGTTTTGATGGTTAAGTATGGGAGATGATGTTTTTATGGATTCAGAAGCCTGTGAGCTGATGCCCTTTGGCACATTGCCATGTAATGATATCTGCAGGTATTTCTGAGTTGCCCTGTAGCTCCATATAAGGTGTTCATTTATCTGGTCTTTGAGGAAGTAGAGTTGATCTGATAACGGTTGAGCATTAGATGTCTGGGAAATGAAAGTAAATCAACCACCAATAGAAAAATAAGAGTTAAAAAAGCACAGAACTAGGCTACAATACAAATTCAACCTGTGGGTACAGTAAAGTCAGTCATGGGCAGAGTTAAATATTGTATGTTTGATCTTAGCCATTGGCTCTTAGATCCTGGTGATGAAATGACTAGAGTGAATTTTTATTTTCAGATTCTTACTGGAAAGTGTACATCTTGTCTGTCCTAGAAGGTAAAACAATGCAAGAGGTCTTCTATATCAAAGTTCCAATCACCATAGACATACACTGTTGCTATATAACTCAATATAAATAATATAGTGATGTTTTGATCCATTTTGAGTTGCTGATCCTGCAAGAAACTATGTGGTCTATAAGTTGTTTCTCCACATTTATTCACTTTTGGACATGACAAACAAATTCCAGCTTGCAACTAATGAGTTAAGTAGAAAAATCATAAAAATATATATAGTGTCTATATCAAAAAAGATTACATTTTCATTTTCTAATCATCCAATTTTTAAATAAATAATTCAATAACTATATTTTTCTCTGTATTTTATCTCTCCCCTCCCCCCGGCTTATATCTCTCTTTCTTCCCCTGTATCTCACTTTCTTTCAGTCTCTCAATAAATGTATGCTACCCATTTAAATTAGAAAATTGTTAACTAATCAGGGGTTCCCTTAAGATCATTATAGATATTTAATTTCTATATCTGCCTCATCACACCTTGATTCAATCCTTCAACAAATATAACATACAAATTCTGCATCATCATTACAATAAAATTATATGATACAATCAAAGAGATATTGGCAATAACACAAATTCTGCATTATTATTACAATAAATTTATATGTTACAAGTAAGAGATGTTCACAATAACATAAACTTAAATATCAAATAGCATTTTAAAATTTGCATCCCGTTGTTTCAGACTCAGACTTTCAACAAAGAAATATTGAGAAATGGTTGAGGTGCTCTTTTAACACCGTAGAAGATCACCCTAAATATTTTACTTTCATTTGCCTCAAACATATCTCTGTGGAGTTGATTTTCAAGGCCTCTTCATATTAAAACAAAAACAACAGCAAAAACAAAAAGAAGCAGGCTAAATGTGGAAGATGGCATGATCTTTGTTTTAGAAACACTCCGCCAGACATTTGGAAAGTGGTTGTCCAGATGCATCATTCTTCATCAGCAATGTTATTAAATATTACATTTGATTTATATCTGATAATCCTCTTTCAATGTATTCAATTTACTTTATTTCAATATCTTTATGAAAATATGACTACAAAAGAAAGATTTATAACCACTAGAATGAACCATTACAGAAGAATGCTGAATGTAACAAAAAGGTATGACATGCAATGGCAAAGATATTAAAAAGAAAAGTAGATGTCAGACCAATTCTGAGATTCATTCAGAAACAAGAAATTAAATAATTTTGACATAGTATCCAAAGCGTCAGATGAAACAGCAAAAAAATAAAACAACATCCAACAGCAAACAGATGAATCAGCAGAAACAGAAAAGAGCATCCACCTGCAAAAAAAGAAAAGAGCATCCAAATGCAGTTAGATGAAACAGTAAAGAAAGAAAAGAACATCCAACTGCAGTTAGATGAAACAGTAAAGAAAGAAAAGAGCATCCAACTGCAGTTAGATGAAACAGCAAAGAAAGAAAAAAGCATCCAACAGCAATCAGATGAAACAGTAAAATAAAATAAAAAAGATGACCTCTAAGATGGTGCAGTGAAATTTCAAATAAGAAAAATGATTTCAACAAGTTGATAAGTGGCAAATAAATAATTAATGAAATTAGTGGCAGAAGATCTCAAATACCATTTCTGTCATGTGACATGACAACAAGCAAGCAGTGGTAGATGTGTAAAATAAACACAAACTGGTATTAAGAACATTACGTTATACACTATAATTAGACCTCTTTATCCATTTTAAGATTTGTACTTGCCTGCTTTTTGTGTTTGTTTTTTTATAATATTATCTGTTGGTTTGTAGCTGATGAAGGTTTTTGCCGAAATGATGAAGTTTGTCTCAACTTTCTATAGATTTACTTATCTGTAGCTCTTCTTGCATCATCACATGATATTCAATATATTGTATATTTTGTATTTGTCCCCTATCACCAAGCAATGGAAGAGTGGACTTATAATGTAGAAAAGCAAGCTAAATTTTTGGCAAAACGATATCTTTATTGACAAAGAAAGAAATCACAATGCCTTAAATGGGTACCAGATTTTTTTCTGGTAAAGTAAAGCGGCACGGGCGCAATACCGACCACATTACCCCAAAAATCATGTACCGAAGGTCTGTAAAATTTATGGTCACTAACACCATATTCCCTATACGCCACTTGGCGTGACAAGGGCTCTTTAATTTTTTTTTTTTTAACCATGCTTGCTGGGGTAGGTGATCATGTGTCGCCATAATTTTTTATATCTGTATTATATTTTTTTTTCATTTTGACTAACAAATAGAGCATTTCTGAAATTGTCTTGCATCTTTTCTCTATTTCAGCTCTAATGGCTACCTACTACAATTTTTTCAGTTGTCTTAGCTGTCACCAAAAAAATCACAGCTGTCACAATATATCACAGCTCCACAAAATATCCTAGCTGTCATAAAATATACCAGCTGTCATAAAATATACCAGCTGTCATAAAATATACCAGCTGTCACAAAATATCCCAGCTTCCACAAAATATCCTAGCTGTCATAAAATATACCAGCTGTCATAAAATATACCAGCTGTCACAAAATATCCCAGCTTCCACAAAATATCCCAGCTGTAATAAAATATATTTCAGCAGTCAAAATATATCTCAGTTCACACAAAATATCCCAGCTGTAACAAAATATCTCATTTGTCACAAAATAGGCCAGCTATCACAAAATATTCCAGCTGTCATAAATTATCTCACTTATCACAAAATATTCTAGATGTCACAAAATGTCTCAGTTATCACAAAATATTCTAGATGTCACAAAATACCCCAGCAATAACAAAATATCATAGTTTTCACAAAATAAGCCAGCTGTTACAAAATATTAAAGTTGTAACAAAATATCTCAGTTGTCACAAAATATCCCAGCTGTAACAGAGTATCCCAGTTATAACAAAATATTCCAGCTGTTACAAAATATTTCTATTGTCACAAAATGGCACAGCAATAACAAAATGACCCAGCAGTATCAAAATATCCCAGCTGTCACAAAATATCCCAACTGTCCAAAAATATACAAATTGTCATAAAATATCCCAGCTGTAATAAAATATATTCCAGCAGTCAAAATATATCTCAGTTCACACAAAATATCCCAGCTGTAACAAAATATCTCATTTGTCACAAAATATGCCAGCTATCACAAAATATTCCACCTGTCATAAAATATCTCGGTTATGACAAAATATCCCAGATGTCACAAAATACCCCAGCAATAACAAAATACCTCAGCAGTAACAAAATATCCCAGCTGTCATAAAATATCACTGCTGTCACAAAAGATCATAATTCTCACAAAATATGCCAGCTGCTACGAAATATCAAAGTTGTCATAAAGTACTAAAGTTGTAACAAAATATCTCAGTTGTCACAAAATATCTCAGCTGTCTTAAAATATCCTAGCTGTCATAAAATATCCCAGCTGTCTCAAAATATCTCAGTTGTCAGAAAATATTCCAGCTGCAACAGAGTATCCCAGACATAACAAAATATTCCATCTTTTACAAAATATTTCAGTTGTCATAAAATGTCGCAGCAGTAACAAAATGCCCAAGCAGTAACAAAATATCCCAGCTATTACAAAATCTTTAATAATATATATATATTCAAATATAACAATATATCCCAACTCTCACAAAATATACAATTTATCATAAAAATTACCAGCTGTAGCACAATTATCATCATGTACCGAGCCTACTAGCGTAGGTGATCATGTCTCTCCACAACTTCCGATCTCGACAGTTCTTTATCATTTCTGTTGTTGACCTTCTGCCAAGCCATTCTCTTAAGCTCTCTGGTATTTTCTCTCTTTGCTTCCCTCTTATCTCTTCGTCGCTCAATTTTTCCAGTTGTTACAATATATTCCAGTTGTTTTCTCATTACGTGGCCAAAAAATGATGATTGTATCTTCCTAATATTGGAAATTACCTCTCTTTTAGCATTGGCACAATATCCCAGCTGTAATAAAAAATATTCCAGCAGTCAAAATATATATCAGCTCAAACAAAATATCCCAATTGTAACAAAATATCCCATCAGTTAGAAAATATAGAATTTGTCACAAAATATCCCAGCTATCACAAAGTCTTCCAGCTGTCACAAAATATCCCAGATGTCACATAGATATTCCAGCAGTAACAAAAGATCCCAGCTGTCACAAAATATACAATTTGTCATAAAATATACCAGCTGTAGCACATTATCCCAGCTGTTATAAAAAATGTTCCAGCAGTTAAAAAATATATCAGTTCACACAAAATATCCCAGCTTTCACAAAATATCTCATTTGTCACAAAATATCCCAGCTATCACAAAATCTTCCAGCTGTCACAAAATATCTCAGTTATAACAAAATATCCTAGCTGTCATAAAATATCCCAGCTGTCTCAAAATATCTCAGTTGTCAGAAAATATCCCAGCTGTCACAAAATATCACAGCTATCATAAAATATCACAGTTGTCTCAAAATATCCCAGTTGTTACAAAATGTCTCAGTTGTCACAAAATACCCCAGCTGTCACAAAATATCCTAGCTGACATAAAATAGAGTGGAGACAATATATAATGATAATCAATAATAAATGAATATTATTATAAAGGGAAACTTCCGAGGCGATAATCAGCGAATTAATTCAGAGGAAGAGGTATGTTTACCGCATTCGGAAAAAATGACAAATAATCAACAACAGAAAAAAATATGGGCCAAAGCAAGATCGAACCCGTACTCAGTGGCACAGTGCCTTGCCACGAAAAGCCAAATGCTAGGGAACACTGCCACTCAGCTAACCAAAAGCGTTTAGCTTTTCGTGGCAAGGCGCTGTGCCACTGAGTACGGGTTCGATCCTGCTTTGGTCCATACCTGTTGTTGATTATTTGTCATTTTTTCCCAGTGTTGTAAACATACCTCTTCCTCTGAATTGATTCGCTGACATAAAATATCTGAATTGTCACAAAATATCTGAATTGTCACAAAATATCAAAGATGTAACACAATATTTCAGGTGTCAGAAAATATTCCACATGCAACAAAGTATCACAGTGGTAAAAAAATATTCCAGCTGTCACAAAAAATTTCATTTCTCACAAATGTCCCAGCAGTAACAATATAATCAGGGCTGTCACAAAATATATCAGCTGTACCAAAATATCTCTGATGTAATAAAATATATTCCAGCAGTCAAAATATATCTCAGTTCACACAAAATATCCCAGCTGCCAAAAAATATCTCAGCTGTCACAGAATATTTCATTTGTCACAAAATATCACAGCTGTCATGAAATATCTCAGTTATAAAATTTCACAGATGTCACAAAATATCCCAGATGTCACATAAAATCCCAGAAGTAACAAAATATCCCAGCAGTAACAAATATACAGCTATCACAAAATATCCCAGCTATCACAAAATCATCCAGCTGTCTCAAATTGGCACAGTTGTAACAAAATATCCCAGCAGTAGAAAAATATCCCTGCTATTACAAAATATCCCAGTTGTAACAAAATATCCCAGTTGTAACAAAATATCCCAGTTGTAACATAATATACCAGTTGTCACAAAATAACCCAGCTGTCATAAAATATCACAGCTGTCAGAAAATATCCCAACTGTCACAAATAATCCCAGCTGTAAAAAATTACCTAAGTTGTCACAAAATGTCTCATTTGTTACAAAATGTTACAACTGTAACAAAATATCCCAGCTTCAACAAAATATCCCAGCTTCAACAAACATCCCAGCTGCCATAAAACATCCAAGCTGTCACAAAACATCCATGCTGTCACAAAACATCTCAGTTTTCACAAAATGTCACAGCAGTAACAAATTATCTCAGTTGTCACAAAATATCCCAGCTGTAACAAAATATCTCAGTTGTCAGAAAATATCCCAGCTGGAATAATTTTATCACAATCGTAACAAAATATTCCAGATGTTACAAAATATTTCAGATGTCACAAAATGTTACAGCAGTAACAAAATGTCCCAGCAGTAACAAAATATCCCAACAGTAACAAAATATACCAGCAATAACAAAATATACCAGCAATAACAAAATATCATATCTGTCAAAATCTCATTTGCCACAAAATATCTCAATTGTCACAAGATATCGAAGCTATAACACACATATTGTGTTGTCAGAAAATATCCCACATGCAAAAAAGTATCCCAGTGGTAAAAAAATATTCCAGCTGTCACAAAATGTCAAAGCAGTAACAAAATATCCCAGCAGTAACAAAATATCCCGGCTGTCACAAAATATACCAGCTGTACCAAAATATCTCTGATGTAATAAAATATATTCCAGCAGTCAAAATATATCTCAGTTCACACAAAATATCCCAGCTGTCACAGAATATATCATTTGTCAAAAAATACCCCAGTTATCACAAAATCATGCACATGTCACAAAATATCTCAGTTATCACAAAATATCACAGCTGTCATAAAGCTCAGGTCAAAATAGCATTTCAGAAAATGAAAAATATCTTATGCAACAAATCTATGTCAATAAAAATGAGAAAGAGAGTTCATTGGTGCTATATAGAACCAATTCTGACCTATGGAAGCGAATCATGGACAGTAGACAAACAGATGAAAAGATGATTAGAGGCCACAGAGATGGGATTTCTCAGAAGAATGTTGAAAGTTCCCTGGACAGCTAAAAAGACCAATGAGGAAGTTCTCAAAGAGGCCAACACTAAAAGGGAGCTCTTAAAAAACATTAGAAAGAAGCAATCAACATTTTTGGGCACATCATGAGAAGAGGAAAGTTGGAATACTTGGTTACAACTGGCAAAATAAAAGGAAAGAGAGATCGCGGACGACAAAGAGAGAAAATACTGGATAACTTGGTGTCATGGCATGGAAAACAATCAACAACAGAACTGATACGATGCTCTATGGAAAGAAGATTGTGGAGGGACATGATCACCTATGACAACCGGTATGGCACATGATGATGATGTCATAAAGTAATTCAGTTTTCATAAAATATCCCAGCTGTCACAAAATATTTCAGCTGTAACAGAATGTCTCAGTTGTTACAAAATGTTACAGCTTTAACAAAATATCCCAGATACCACAAAACATCCCAGCTGTCTTCACATTCAAGCTGTCACAAAATATCACAGTTGTCACAAAATATGTCAATTGCTATAAAATATCCCAGCTGCAACAAATTTATTCCAATCATAACAAAATATTCCAGCTGTTACAAAATATCCCAGCTGTCACAAAATCTTCCAGCCGTCACAAAATATCCCAGATGTCTCACAAAATATCCCAGCAGTAACAAAGTATCCCAGCAGTAACAAAGTATCACAGCCGTAACAAAATAGCCCAGCTGTCACAAAATATCCCAACTGTCACAAAATATCCCTGCTATCCCAAAATATAGTTCTCACAAAATATGCCAATTGTTACAAAATATTAATGTTGTCACAAAATATTAAAGTTGTAACAAAATATCTCAGTTGTCACAAAGTATTTCAGTTGTCACAAAACATCACAGCAGTAACAAAATATCTCAGTTGTAATAGAATATCTCAGTTGTAATAGAATATCTCAGTTGTCACAAAATATCCCAGCTGTCACAAAATATCCCAGCTGTCACAAAATATCTCAGCTATAACATCATGTACAGTTGTCAAAAATGTTACAGCTGTAACAAAACATCCCAGCTGCAACAAAACATCCCAGCTGCAACAAAATATCCCCTCTCTCACAAAATATCCCCTCTGTCACAAAACAACCAACTGTCATAAAACATCCCAGCTGTCACAAAATATCCCCTCTGTCACAAAACAACACAGCTGTCATAAAACATCCCAGCTGTCACAAAATATTCCAGTTGTCTCAAAAGATCACAGATGTTCCCTTCTCCTGACATGACCCCAAGTGATGAATGTCTCCTGATATTGAAAATTAGCTTTCATTTTTTATTTTGCCTCATTTAGAACATCCTAATTACTCTATTAGAACATCCTAATTACTCTTTTAGAACATCCTAATTACTCTTTTAGAATATTCCCATTACTCTTTTAGAATACCCTTGATACTTTTTTTTAGAACATCCACATTACTCTTTTAGAATATCTGGATTACTCTTTCAGAATAACCCCATTAGTCTTTCAGAATATCCCAGTTACTCTCTTAGAACATCATCTATTACAAAAGTAGGACACAACTCAAAACAACAAAATTAATATAAAAAGCTGCTTTATAGAATTGCTGGATTTTTGTGTTATGTGAGGGCTACTTGCAGTACTTTCTAACCATAGCATATGCATCAGGGGACAGACAACAATCCTGGACATGCTGAAATGAAAAGTACCTATAAGCAATCATCACTATTCCTTTGTCTGCTGTTACATCACATGACTTTATCTCAAGTTTATGTAGATTTGGACAGTGCATAGATAAGGCATACAGTCCATCATCTGTTATGTCACATTTGCTTACATCCAACGAGCAAAATCTTTAGCAGTTTTGTGCCAGAAAATCTAAACCAATGTCTGAGATAGCATCACAGCCCCGAGCGTTGAAGTAGCATAGCTTGTTGTAGTTCTTAGTAATGTGAATGAGCCCTTGGTCTGACACCTTGGTAAACATGAAAAAATTTGTAACAAGTTTATAACAGGCCTTTGTAAGCAATTATATATGTAAATGTAAATAGTCCACATAAATGTCAACAATTATATTTTTCTTTAAATGTTTAAACATTGTACATAAACATAACACTAGTAAACATGTACAAATTAAACTCACCATACCTTTTAATATATTGAGGAATAATGATGTTAGAGACCATATTTTTTTATGACCAACAAGACTTTTATAAAAGTCGTGACCAGAATCAAGCAATGCTGCACTACCTTTTCACATAAAAAGGTAGATGTGTAAATACATTTTTGAAGCAGGCCATATATAAATATGTAAATATTTTAACAGTGACACAAATTATATCACCAAGCTTGTTTAAACTAATCAATGAGGAAATCTTTAAAAACATCACAAAAATGCCAGGCATAAACAATAATGGAATGATAGTCAGTAACTTAAGATATGCTGATGATACTGTATTACTAGCAGAAAATCCTGAAGATCTACATCAATTACTAAATGAAAAAAACATGATAAGCAAAAAAATATGGTTTAGATATGAATAGCAAAAAGACTAAAACTATGATCATAAACAAAGAAAGTAATCAAAACCTACATGTGGATATCAAATTTCAAGAAATACACCTGAAGACAGTTCAAAGCTACAATGACTTTGAACAAACTATAACCAGTGATGGAAAATGTAAAGCTGGAGAAAAAAAAATGAAAATGGCAAAAAGTAATTTTAATGTCATAAAAAATATACTAACATCAAAACAAATAAAGCAGGGCAAAAACTAAGAATAGCAAAATGTTAAATTTTCTCAACATTCATGTATGGTGCTGAAAGAGGGACATTAGACAAGAAAACAGAACAGAAAATATAAGCTTTTTTCAGCTGTGGATTTATAGAAGAATAGGAAGAATTGAAAGGAAAGAAAAGAAAACAAACGATTCTTTTTCTTCTTTCCTTCCTCATTTGCCTTTCAGCATCGAGGGGAGATATAATTTGCAGTCTTTTGCTCTTCTGTTTGCCTCGGCTGCAGGCTATGTTTCCTAGTGCTTCTAATACTCCATCCATCAATCTTTTTCGTGGTCATCCATTGGGTCTGGTATTCTCACATTTGTTGAAGGCTCGTTGTGTTGTGTTTTGATTTTTCTGTTTTGTCATGCGGCCAAAAAATGTTACCTGTTGTTTCTTTATATATTCTATTCCTAGCTTTTTTCTCAGTTCTTCATTTCTGATCTTATCTTTCAGACTGTTTCCTGTCATTTGTCTGACACATTTCATCTTAGTAGAAGTTATTTTTCTTATTGTTCTCGCATCTAGGGTCCAGGTCTGGCATTGGTAGCACAACGTTGGGATGAAGATTGTATTGTATAGTGCTCATTTTGCCTCTAGCGTTATTTCCTTGTTGGACAATAGTGGTGATGATAACTGTCCAATGATTTGGATTGACAAACAAACGATGAAGTCTTAAAACAACTAAAAATTAAAAGAGAACTAAATACAATTCAAACAAGACAAATGAGATTTTTGAGTCATGTTAAAAGACACTATGGTCTACTAAAAGTAATCTTGGAAGGGAAAATGCAAGGTAAAAGAGGGAGAGGTAGACTAAGACTAAAATGGACAAGTAACATCAAAAGATGGTCACATCAGCCAATGATAATATTCATTATCAAAGCAAGAGACACAGCAGAAAGATGCTCCATGGTAGCCAACTTTGGGTGCGGAGACAGCACTTAATGAATGACATAAATGAAAATGTCAAATAAAATGTATACTTAGCTCTCTAAAGAAACAATTTTAAACTGATAAGCTGTGAAAGTCTGTATCTGCACTGCACAATTTTTATAAAATGTGTTGTTTCCAATGTAAAGCAAGATTTTTTTTTTTTGCTCTTCCAAAAAAAAAGTTTCCACAGTCTGGTGTCACATGCTTCCTTGTATTAGTTATCAAAATGGTGGATGCACTGAATACGTGTCAGAAGCTATATGCTGTGATTGAAATTCTCACAGTGGAAAGTTTTGAGCCTAAAGCAATTCACAATTCTCTGTGGAATTTGGTTGAAGAGGAAGTTTTCAATCTCAAGTTATGGCAGTCTTGACACAGAGGAGAGGTTGTTAGTTCAAATCTGACTGTACAAGTTGGGATTTTTATTTGTGATTTCTCTCTGTGGCAACCATCCCTGGTCTCAGCAGTGAGGCCCGGCTTGAAACGTCAATTACACATCAAAAGAAAAAATATGAGTACCTCTGAAGATGGAGTTATCTGCCTGAGTGGTGAGGGCCACTGTGCATATGGCTGCCGGGGTAAAATGAATCAACATGCAAAATTCAGTTCCTAGGCTATAGGGACTTCACCTTGGTTGAAAGCTGTGAATGCAGAAAAAAAAATATGTCTATACTGTACTTTTTTGGTTAACTCTTTCCATACGAAAGCTTTTTATTGACACAACAGAAGAGATTTCAGAGACAAAATTGTTCATGGTTTTAAGAATCAATCTATATATTTATATTTATCAAACATATACCATATTATATATGAATGTTTAGATAATTGAACAAGATATAAGATTTCACCAATATCCAGATGATATAAGACATGTAAAAAGAATATGGTTTGATGGCGTTCACACTAATCAAATTGAGCATGGCGCTCTATATGGTGAAATGTACGTTGCCGGAATCACATTGGCACAGTGTGGCGAAACGTACAGAAAGAGTTAATGTAATAAATAATTTTAAAGAAAAAAATATGAGTACAAATGTTTGCAGTGATAAAAATAGCATGATACACATTACATGTAGACCAATATTTTCTATTACAAATATTTGACTGTTAAACTTGCAAATGCAGGTGGTTGGTGAGCTGGTACAAGATGGTACTTACATCAATTTCAGGACTAGTGGTTTCTTCAAGGCGGTGTCTTTTCAATAATCACTATACTACCTTGGGTTTATACTTTTCTTTAAAGTTGCGTAAGGTAGAATTTTAGCAAAGATTGAGATTGTCATGACAATAAGACAATGCATAATAATGAATGAAAATTAATTCATTTTCAATATAAAGATTGAAGTCTTTTGAACTGTGGCATGTTATTTTTAGAACTCATTTTAATCACTATTGATATTTTAAGTTATTTTGTTAGAGAATCTGAAATGTGATAGTGTCCAGTGTTCCTGGAATTATGATTTGATTTTGACCACCTGCCCTTCATTTTGTGGGGATGAGATGAAAATAAAATATCTGGTTTACATAGGAAGCCATCTTGAAAATAGTTGTGAAGTTCTTTTTTGAATGTTATGAATACTGTATAATTATAAATTGCTGCAACAAATTAAAAAACAAATTAATTTCCTATTATTTGCAAAAAAATTTAAAAGCACAATTATTTACTGCATTATTTCAATCTATGTACATTGCTAAACATGTCCAATGATTAATATTTTACAGAATATTATGAACTGTCAAAAAAGCTTAAAGCAATTATCTCTATGAATAATAACTTAAAGGAAAAAATTAATTTGCACTAACTTCATATAATAGCCAAAGAAAATAATACTTTTAAAAACTATCTAAAAAGATATATATATATATGTTTCATAGATTATACCAAAGCATTTGATAAAGTAAAGCACAAAAAATAATTAAAATTTGTATAAAGCATAAACGTTGAAGGCAAGATCAAAGAATAATTAGAGCATGTACTGGCAACAAACAGCTGGAAATCCCACAAAACAACAACAATTACAGAAATGTTCAATTTATGAAGCAAAAGTGACTTACACTTTTAATTTTGGATGGCAATCACGGTCTAATATAATCTGAAAGACTTGATCTGAGGCTAAACAGATCGTGCCTGGACAAGAACTGGGCAAAACCTGCAAGACAGCAACAACAACATTACACACCATTTGCTGGGAAATGATATCAGAGACACAGAGACAGACAGACAGAGAGACATACATATTACTAATATTTGTAATAAATTAATGTGTAAAATAATAAAATTAAAAGAATCACTAATCTGACACTCTTTAGAGTGAAATATAGCATAAAGTTGTGAGAAATCATGGTAGCTTTTACATCTTATCAACCAATTTTGAATTCCCTTATATGATTTCAAGAAATTAAAAGAGCATTAATGATGAGTGAAATCATTACAGAAGAGAGGTTTTTAAAAGTACTATGTCGCTCTTCAACAAAGCCGGTGTTTAATTTTTTGGCAATTTCGGGATACTTTTTTTTTAAAAAAACCTACTGAACAATTTCCTTAAATTATCTGTAGAGCTCTTTTTTCTCTTCACATTGGCATACTTATATATATTTTTTCTCTTTCAAATTCATCCATAGCTTCCATTTATTTGCTTCTCACCACTGCTGTAAATCTACCAACTAAAGTTAACATTGTTCCCAAGTAATTGAACTCTTTCATCTTTAAAACTGTCAATTTAATGTAATAGATGACAGGTTGTTAATTTCACACATATGAAGTTTAAAACTTAAATTTAACAGTTTGTTTATATCCTGTTTTAGTTTCTCCAGCTCTCATTATATGGAAGACCTTTCTTTATTTTTATTTTATATTTAATTTGTAATAATGCTGTCCTTAATCAATCCACTGTGTGATTGTCAAACCAAATATGATTGTGAGAAAACAAAGTTTAGAATTAATAATATAATTAACATACTGTCTGTTTTTATCCAACAAGCAAAGAGAGCAGTTTGTTTTATTGTTTTATACTAAAATACTTATTTTAATTTATTAAGAAAAGTTTATCTTTTATTTATACTTTAACTATAACTTAATAATAATGTATATAAGATACAGCTTCTAATCCATTTTTATCCAGAACTGTATTAATTGTGACTGCAAAAATAATGTATGTGTGAGAGAGCTATTAATATTACTTATTTCATTTAATTTATTTAATTTTAACATACCAATTGGTAGCTTAAGGTAATTCTTATTACTATTTGTTATATTGGAATGACATTATAATCTTATTAATATATATATATATATAATTTTTACCTGTGGCAAACTTACTTAGTTCTTTTTGAAGTTAGAATAATGACAAATCATCATCATCAAGTACCAGGCCTCCTGAAGTAGGTGATCATGTCACTCCACAGATTTTATCTCGACACTTATCATTTCTGTTGCTGACCTTCAGCCAAGCCATTCTCTTAAGCTGTCTGGTATCTTTTCTCTTTGATTCCCTCTATCTCTTCGTCCTTCATGACAAATAGACAATGAATAATAATGAATGAATATCAATTCAGTTTCAATATAAAGATTGAAGTAGTTTGAACTGTTGAAATATTATTTATAATAATGCATCTAATCACAATTTGAAGATATTCTAAGTTATTATGTTAGAGATTCTGAAATAATATGGTCTCCGTGTTCATGAAAATAATATTTGACTTTGACTATCCACTCTGCATTTTGTGAGGATAAGATGAACATAAAATATATTGTTCACATAAGATCCATTTTAGTAACAATCGTGGAATTTTTGTTGAATTTTACGCATACTGAATTATTTTAAATTGCTATCATTTAAAAACAAATTAATTTCCTATAATTTGCACAAAACGTAGAAGCACATTTATTTTTGAATCAATTTAAATCTATATTCATTGCTAAACACGTCTAATGATTAATATATTGTTTACATCGCATGCGATTGTGAGTAAAATCGTGGAGTTCTAATTGAATTTTATGCATACTGGATAATTTTTAATTGCTACCATCTAAAATCAAATTAATTTCATACAATTTCCACAAAATTTAGAAGCACATATATTTATCACATTAGTTTAATTCTATAAACATTGCGAAACATGCCTACTGATTAATATTTTACACAATGTTATGAATTGTCTAAAAAAGTTAAAGGAATTATCCCTACGAACAATAACTGTACTTTACAAAAAAATAAATTCTTGTAGTGACTTCCCTTAATAATCAAGGACAATAATACATTTAAAAAATTCATATAAAATAATATTTCCCGTTTGCATCATAAATTAATGGCACATAGACTTTGATTGATAATATTTAATCTTAGTCCATTTTAAGACATTATATTAATAGGTTTTTTTTCTATTTAAACATACACATTTTAAAGAAAATATTGTTATTTCAAGTAATATGCAAAGTTGTGGTACTCTTAAAAAATTACAATAGCAAGAGATTTATATAATTAACTATTTTGTATGTAGTTTTCAGTGGCCGGGTTTATGAAATTCTAGTGAATATTTATAAACCAACTGCCCAATTTTCTCTTTGGCTAAGACGCAAGGCTTATAAACCTTGTCCTAGGAGCAAAGCCGTGTTGCCTGCTCTAGCAACACAGACTGTGTCACGTCGGCTACGTGACACAGTAGTCTTTGGGTACTGCTTTGCTACCTCCCATTATGTCAAAGTTTGAACAGAAAATTGGGGGGGTGGAAGATGCGTGGTCGGACTAGATTAACACCCGATGTCCTTAGTGTCGAGATTGCAATCGGCACGTCTGTGTGCTGTTGAATCTGGGCTAGTTTCCACCAGCTAGGCAGCTCTAGCCTAGGGCATCAGTCCTAGTGAGGTGGGGATCCTGGGGACAGCAGCCCTTCCATTTACACAAATGACATGAATGGTTATCCCCTTAACTTCTGTTCCCTATATTTCCTGTGGAGTGAAAATACATGAGAATGTGCCCCTGTATGACGTAGGCACAGGTAAATCCTCAGACCTGTTTGATGACATGTGCTCTTATTAGAATTATTGGTGTCTTATTATTTATAATCTATTTCTGAAGCATTAAGTAAAGTAAGCCTGAGTAGGCAGACGCACAGGTGTGTGACTGGCCGAGCGAGATGTGTGGTCGCTGGCCGCTGTAAATAATTGTACATAGTTGCCATTGTTAGGGTTGTCGGAATAAAGATACATGATCTTTTAACATCAGCAGTGTGCAGACATTTATTGATAACATTGATTTAATTAAGTCTTAAGTTTATGTTAAGTTAAGTTTTACGTTTAAGTTAAGTTTTAAGTTTAAGTTTAAGTTAAGTTAAGTTTTAAGTTTAAGTTAAGTTAAGTTTAAGTTAAGTAGATTTATGTTTAAGTTAAGTTAAGTTTAAAGTTTTAAGTTTACGTTAAGTTAATTTAAGTTTTAAGATTAAGTTAAGTTTTAAATTTAAGTAAAGTTGAGCTTTAAGTTTAGGTTTAAGTTGAGTTTAAAGATTAAGTTAAGTTGAGTTTTAAGTTTAAGTTAAGATAAGTTTTAAGTTTAAGCTAAGTTAAGTTTTAAGTTTAAGTTAAGTTAAGTTGTAAGTGTAAGTTAAAGTTTTAAGTTTAAGTTAAGCTAAGTTTTAAGATTAAGTTAAGTCAAGTTTTAAGTTTAAGTTAAATTAAGTATTACGTGTAAGTTAATGTAAGTTTTAAGTTTAAGTCAAGATAAGTTTTAAGTTAAGTTAAGTTAAGTTTAAGTTAAGTTTTAAGTTAAAGTTAAGTTAAGTTTTAAGTTTAAGTTAAGCTTTAAGTTCAAGTTAATTTAAGATAAGTTTTAAGATTAAGTTAAGCTTTAAGTTCAAGTTAAGTTAAGTTAAGTTAAGTTTAAGTTAAGTTTTACGTTTATGTTAAGTTAAGTTTTAAGTTTACGTTAAGTTGAGGTTTAAGTTTAAGTTAAGTTTTAAGTTTAACTTAAGTTGAGTTTTAAGTTTAAGTTTTAAGTTAAAATTAAGTTAAGCTTTAAGTTTTAATTAAGTTATTTTTTAAGTTTAAGTTAAGTTTTATGTTTAAGTTAAGTTTTAAGTTTAGATTAAGTTAAATTTATAGTTCAAGTTAAGTTTAAATTAAGTTAATTTGAGATTTAAATTAGGTTAATTTGAGTTTTAAGTTTAAGTTAGGTTGAGTTTTAAGTTTAAGTTGAGTTTTAAGTTTAAGTTGAGTTTTAAAATTAAATTAAGTTGAGATTAGGTTGAAGGTAAATTACGTTATAATTTTAAGTTAAGTTTAAGTTAAGTTTTAAGTTAAGTTTTAAGTTTAAGTTAAGTTAAGTTAAATTTTAAGTTTAAGTTAAGTTAAATTTTAAGTTTAAGTTAAGTTAAGATTTAAGTTTAAGTTAAGTTGAATTTTAAGTTTAAGTTTATTTAAATTTTATGTTCAAGTTAAGTTAAGTTTTAAGTTTAAATCAAGTTAAGTTGAGTTTTAAGTTTAAGTTAAGTTAAGTTGTAAGTGTAAGTTAAAGTAAGTTTTAAGTTTAAGTTAACTTAAGTTTTAAGTGTAAGTTAATGTAAGTTTTAAGTTTAAGTTAAGATAAGTTTTAAGTTAAGTTTTAAGATAAGTAAAGTTAAGTTTTAAGTTTAAGTTAAGTTAAGTTTTAAGGTTAAGTTAAATTTTAAGTTTATGTTAAGTTAAGTTAAGTTTTAAGTTAAGTTTTAAGAAACGTTAAGTTAAGATTTAAGTTAAAGTTAAGCTTTAAGTTCAAGTTAAGTTAAGTTTTAAGTGTTTAAGTTAAGTTTTACGTTTACGTTAAGTTAAAATTTAAGTTTAAGTTAAGTTTTACGTTTAAGTTAAGTTAAGTTTTAAGTTTAAGTTAAGTTGAGGTTTAAGTTTAATTTAAATTTAACTTAAGTTGAGTTTAAGTTTAAGTTTAAGTTTTAAGTTTAAGTTATGTTTTAAGTAAAATTAAGTTAAGTTTTAATTTTAAGTTAAGTTATTTTTTAAGTTTAAGTTAAGTGATAAGTTTAAGTCAAGTTAAATTTTAAGTTTAAGTTAAGTTAAGATTAAGTTAATTTAAGGTTAAGTTAAGTTTTAAGTTTAAGTTAAGTTAAGTTTTAAGTTTAAGTGAGGCTTTAAGTTCAAGTTAAGTTAAGTTTTAAGTTTAAGTAAAGTTAAGTTTTAAGTTAAGTTTTAAGATAAGTTAAGTTTTAAGTTTAAGTTAAGCTTCAAGTTCAAGTTAAGTTAAGTTAAGTTTCAAGTTTAAGTTAAGTTTTACGTTTACGTTAAGTTAAAATTAAGTTTAAGTTAAGTTTTACGTTTAAGTTAAGTTTTAATTTTAAGTTAAGTTGAGTTTTAAGTTTAAGTTAAGTTAAGTTTTAAGTTTAAGTTAGTTAAGTTTTAAGTTAAGTTTTAAGATAAGTTAAGTTATGTTTTAAGTTTAAGTTAAGCTTTAAGTTTAAGTTAAGTTAAGTTTTAAGTTTAAGTTACGTTTTACCTTTACGTTAAGTTAAGTTTAAATTTTAAGTTAAGGTAAGTTTTAAGTTTAAGTTAAGTTTTAAGTTTAAGTTAAGTTAATTTTTAAGTTGAAGTTAAGTTTTAAATTTAAGTTGAGTTTTACGTTTACGTTAAGTTAAGTCTTAAGTTTATGTTAAGTTAAGTTTTACGTTTAAGTTAAGTTAAGTTTTAAGTTTAAGTTGCGTTAAGTTTTAAGTTTTAAGTCTAAGTTTAGCTAAGTTTTAAGATAAATTGTAAGTTTACGTTTAAGTTAAGTTAAGTCTAAGTTTAATTTAAGTAGATTTATGTTTAAGTAAAGTTAAGTTTTAAGTTTAAGTGAGGCTTTAAGTTCAAGTTAAGTTAAGTTTTAAGTCTAGGTTTAGCTAAGTTTTAAGTTTAAGTTAAATTGTAAGTTTACGTTGAAGTTATGTTAAGTCTAAGTTTAATTTAAGTAGATTTATGTTTAAGTTAAAGTTTTAAGTTTAAGTAAAGTTAAGTTTTAAGTTAAGTTTTAAGATAAGTTAGTTTTAAGTTTAAGTTAAGCTTCAAGTTCAAGTTAAGTTAAGTTAAGTTTCAAGTTTAAGTTAAGTTTTACGTTTACGTTAAGTTAAAATTTAAGTTTAAGTTAAGTTTTACGTTTAAGTTAAGTTTAGTTTTAAGTTTAAGTTAAGTTGAGGTTTAAGTTTATGTAAAGTTTTAATTTTAAGTTAAGTTGAGTTTTAAGTTTAAGTTAAGTTAAGTTTTAAGTTTAAGTTAGTTAAGTTTTAAGTTAAGTTTTAAGATAAGTTATGTTTTAAATTTAAGTTAAGCTTTAAGTTCAAGTTAAGTTAAGTTTTAAGTTTAAGTTAAGTTGTAAGTTTAAGTTAAGTTAAGTTGTAAGTTTAAGTTAAGTTAAGTTTTAAGTTTAGATTAAGTTAAATTTTTAAGTTTAAGTTAAGTTTTAAGTTTAAGTTTTAAGTTAAGTTATAATTTAAGTTTTATGCTATGTTAAGTTTTAAGTTTAAGTTGCGTTAAGTTTTAAGTTTTAAGTCTAAGTTTAGCTAAGTTTTAAGTTTAAGTTAAATTGTAAGTTTACGTTTAAGTTAAGTTAAGTCTAAGTTTAATTTAAGTAGATTTATGTTTAAGTTAAGTATAAAGTTTAAGTTAAGTTTTAAGTTTAAGTGAGGCTTTAAGTTCAAGTTAAGTTAAGTTTTAAGTTTAAGTAAAGTTAAGTTTTAAGTTAAGTTTTAAGATAAGTTAAGTTTTAAGTTTAAGTTAAGCTTCAAGTTCAAGTTAAGTTAAGTTAAGTTTCAAGTTTAAGTTAAGTTTTACGTTTACGTTAAGTTAAAATTTAAGTTTAAGTTGAGTTTTACGTTTAAGTTAAGTTAAAATTTAAGTTTAAGTTACGTTGAGATTAAGTTTAAGGTAAATTACGTTTTAATTTTAAGTTAAGTTGAGTTTTAAGTTTAAGTTAAGTTAAGTTTTAAGTTTAAGTTAGTTAAGTTTAAATAAAGTTAAGTTTTAAGTTTAAATAAAGTTAAGTTGAGTTTTAAGTTTGTTAAGTTGAGTTTTACGTTTAAGTTGAGATTTAGGTTTAAGTTAAGTTGAGTTTAAGTTTAAGTTAAGTTAAGTTTTAAGAAACGTTAAGTTAAGATTTAAGTTTAAGTTAAGTTTTACGTTTAAGTTAAGTTAAGTTTTAAGTTTAAGTTTAAGTTAAGCTTTAAGTTCAAGTTAAGTTTAATTTAAGTTGAGTTTAAGTTTAAGTTTTAAGTTTAAGTTATGTTTTAAGTTAAAATTAAGTTAAGTTTTAAGTTTAAGTTAAGTTAAGTTTTAAGGTTAAGTTAAATTTTAAGTTTAAGTTAAGTTAAGTTCTAAGTTTAAGTTAAGTTAAGTTTTAAGTTAAAGTTAAGTGAAGTTTTATGTTTAATTTAAGTTAATTTTTAAGTTAAGTTTTAAGTTTAAGTTAAGTGATAAGTTTAAGTTAAGTTATATTTTAAGTTTAAGTTAAGTTAAGATTAAGTTAATTTAAGTTTTAAGTTAAGTTAAGTTTTAAGTTTAAGTGAGGCTTTAAGTTCAAGTTAAGTTAAGTTTTAAGTTTAAGTAAAGTTAAGTTTTAAGTTAAGTTTTAAGGTAAGTTAAGTTTTAAGTTTAAGTTAAGCTTCAAGTTCAAGTTAAGTTAAGTTAAGTTTCAAGTTTAAGTTAAGTTTTACGTTTACGTTAAGTTAAAATTTAAGTTTAAGTTAAGTTTTACGTTTAAGTTAAGTTTTAATTTTAAGTTAAGTTGAGTTTTAAGTTTAAGTTAAGTTTTAAGTTTAAGTTAGTTATGTTTTAAGTTAATTTTTAAGATAAGTTAAGTTATGTTTTAAGTTTAAGTTAAGCTTTAAGTTCAAGTTAAGTTAAGTTTTAAGTTTAAGTTACGTTTTACCTTTACATTAAGTTAAGTTTAAATTTTAATTTAAGTTAAGTTTTAAGTTTAAGTTAAGTTAAGTTTAAGTTAAGTTAATTTTTAAGTTGAAGTTAAGTTAAGTTTTAAATTTAAGTTGAGTTTTACGTTTACGTTAAGTTAAGTCTTAAGTTTATGTTAAGTTAAGTTTTACGTTTAAGTTAAGTTTTAAGTTTAAGTTGCGTTAAGTTTTAAGTTTTAAGTCTAAGTTTAGCTAAGTTTTAATTTTAGTTTAAATTGTAAGTTTACGTTTAAGTTAAGTCTAAGTTTAATTTAAGTAGATTTATGTTTAAGTTAAGTTTAAAGTTTAAGTTAAGTTAAGTTTTAAGTTTAAGTGAGGCTTTAAGTTCAAGTTAAGTTAAGTTTTAAGTTTAAGTAAAGTTAAGTTTTAAGTTAAGTTTTAAGATAAGTTAAGTTTTAAGTTTAAGTTAAGCTTCAAGTTCAAGTTAAGTTAAGTTTCAAGTTTAAGTTAAGTTTTACGTTTACGTTAAGTTAAAATTTAAGTTTAAGTTACGTTTTACGTTTAAGTTAAGTTTTAAGTTTAAGTTAAGTTGAGGTTTAAGTTTAAGTTAAGTTTTAATTTTAAGTTAAGTTGAGTTTTAAGTTTAAGTTAAGTTAAGTTTTAAGTTAAGTTTTAAGATAAGTTAAGTTATGTTTTAAGTTTAAGTTAAGTTTTAAGTTCAAGTTAAGTTTTAAGTTTAAGTTACGTTTTACCTTTACGTTAAGTTAAGTTTTAAGTTTAAGTTAAGTTAAGTTTTAAGTTTAAGTTGCGTTAAGTTTTAAGTTTCAAGTCTAAGTTTAGCTAAGTTTTAAGTTTAAGTTAAATTGTAAGTTTACGTTTAAGTTAAGTCTAAGTTTAATTTAAGTAGATTTATGTTTAAGTTAATTTTAAAGTTTCAGTTAAGTTAAGTTTTAAGTTTAAGTGAGGCTTTAAGTTCAAGTTAAGTTAAGTTTTAAGTTTAAGTTAAGCTGAGTTTTAAGTTGAAGTTAAGTTTTAAGTTTAAGTTAAGTTGAGTTTTAAGATTAAGTTAAGTTTTAAGTTTAAGTTAAGTTAAGTTCTAAGTTTAAGTTAAGTTGAGTTTTAAGATTAAGTTAAGCTTTAAGTTCAAGTTAAGTTAAGTTTTAAGGTAAAGTTACGTTTTACCTTTACGTTAAGTTAAGTTTAAATTTTAAGTTAAGTTAAGTTTTAAGTTTAAGTTAAGTTAAGTTTTAAGTTTAAGTTAAGTTAATTTTAAAGTTTCAGTTAAGTTAAGTTTTAAGTTTAAGTGAGGCTTTAAGTTCAAGTTAAGTTAAGTTTTAAGTTTAAGTTAAGTTAAGTTTTAAGTTTAAGTTAAGCTGAGTTTTAAGTTGAAGTTAAGTTTTAAGTTTAAGTTAAGTTAAGTTCTAAGTTTAAGTTAAGTTAAGTTTTAAGTTAAGTTTTAAGAAACGTTAAGTTAAGATTTAAGTTTAAGTTAAGCTTGAAGTTCAAGTTAAGTTAAGTTAAGTTTTAATTTTAAGTTAAGTTTTACGTTTACGTTAAGTTAAAATTTAAGTTTAAGTTAAGTTTTACGTTTAAGTTAAGCTAAGTTTTAAGTTTAAGTTAAGTTGAGGTTTAAGTTTAATTTAAGTTTAACTTAAGTTGAGTTTAAGTTTAAGTTTAAGTTTTAAGTTTAAGTTATGATTTAAGTTAAAATTAAGTTAAGTTTTAAGTTTCAGTTAAGTTAAGTTTTAAGGTTAAGTTAAGTGATAAGTTTAAGTTAAGTTAAATTTTAAGTTTAAGTTAAGTTAAGATTAAGTTAATTTAAGTTTTAAGTTTAAGTTAAGTTAAGTTGAGTTTAAGTTTAAGTTAAGTTGACATTAAGTTTAAGGTAAATTACGTTTTAATTTTAAGTTAAGTTTTAAGTTTAAATTAAGTTTTAAGTTTAATTTAAGTTAAGTTTATGTTTTAAGTTAAAGTTAAGTGAAGTTTTATGTTTAATTTAAGTTATTTTTTAGGTTTAAGTTAAGTTTTACATTTAGGTGAAATTAAGTTTTAAGTTTAAGTTAAGTTAAATTACATTTCAAGTTTAAGTTAAGTTAAGTTAAATTTTAAGTTTAAGTTAAGTTAAGTTTAAAGTTTAAGTTAAGTTGAGTTTTAAGTTTAAGTTAAGTTAAGATTTAAGTTTAAGTTAAGTTTAGATTAAATTAAATTTTTAGTTCAATTTAAGTTAAGTTTCAAGTTTAAATTAAGTTAAGTTTTAAGTTTAAGTTAAGTAAAATTTTATGTTTAATTTAAGTTAAGTTTTAAGTTTAAGTTAAGTTAATTTTTAAGTTTAAGTTAAGTTTTAAATTTAAGTTAAGTTTTACCTTTACGTTAAAGTAAGTCTTAAGTTTATGTTAAGTTAAGTTTTACGTTTAAGTTAATATAAATTTTAAGTTTAAGTTAAGTTATAAGTTTAAGTTAAGTTACGTTTTAAGTTTAAGTTAAGTTAAGATTAAGTTAAGTTAAGTTTTAAGTTTAAGTTATGTTATTTTTTAAGTTAAGTTGTAAGTTTAAGTTAAGTTTTAAGTTTAAGTTAAGTTAAGTTTTAAGTTTTAAGTTCAAGTTAAGTTAAGTTTTAAGTTTAGATTAAGTTAAATTTTTAGTTCAATTTAAGTTAAGTTTCAAGTTTAAATTAAGTTAAGTTTTAAGTTTAAGTTAAGTAAAATTTTATGTTTAATTTAAGTTAAGTTTTAAGTTTAAGTTAAGTTAAGTTTTAAGTTTAAGTTAAGCTGAGTTTTAAGTTTAAGTTAAGTTTTAAGTTTAAGTTAAGTTTTAAGTTTAAGTTAAGTTGGGTTTTAAGTTTAAGTTAAGTTAAGTTTTAAGTTTAAGTTAAGTTGAGATTAAGTTTAAGGTAAATTACGTTTTAATTTTAAGTTAAGTTAAGTTTTAAGTTTAAGTTAAGTTTTAAGTTTAAGCTAAGTTAAGTTTTAAGTTTAGGTTAAGTTAAGTTTTAAGTTCAAGTTAAGTTAAGTTTTAAGTTTAAATAAAGTTAAGTTTTAAATTTAAATAAATTTAAGTTGAGTTTTAGGTTTAAGTTAAGTTGAGTTTAAGTTTAAGTTAAGTTACGTTTTAATTTAAATTAAGTTACGTATTAAGTTTAAGTTAAGTAAAAATTAAAGTTAAAGTAAAAGATAAAGTAAAATTTTATGTAAAAGTTAAAGTAAAAGTTAAAGTAAACGTTAAAGTAACAGTTAAAATAAAAGTTAAAGTAAACGTTAAAGAAAGAGTTAAAGTAAAAGTTAATGTTAAAGTTAAAGTAAAAGTAAAAGTTAAAGTAAAAGTTAAAGTAAAAGTTAAAGTAAAAGTTAAAGTAAAAGTTAAAGTTAAAGTAAAAGATAAAGTGAAAGTTAAAGTAAAAGTAAGTAAAATTTAAATTTTCTCAGGGCAGAGAGAACAAAATAACACAATCTGAGAATCAAGCACGTTTCAGAACCAAGAAGTGTTTCAATAATTGATTGTTTCAAATTAACATGTAAGTAAAGTACCCCCCGTCACGCCAAGTGGCGTATAGGGAAATATGGTGTTAGTGACCCTATATTTTACAGACCTTCAGCACATGATTTTTGGGGTAATGTGGTCGGTATTACGCCCGTGCTGCTTTACTTTCCCAGAAAAAATCCGGTACCCATTTAAGGCTGGGTGAACCCGGAGCCGTCGGTTGGGATCGAACCCTACCGATTGTCCGTAGTAGTCCAGTTCACTAACCACTGAGCTATCGCGGCTCCCACTAATTTTTAGGGAATTAGTAAAACCCAGGTGTCCTCGCCAGGGTACGAACCCCGGCTGTTGCCGTGGTAAGCCAACCGCCTATCGATTGCGTTAACCGGACACCAAATTAACATGTGCATATTAATAATAGTAAGTTTTGATCTAATTAATCTACTTACAATAAAAACGGCTGATCTTATATGTCTATCTATTAATGTTAGGGGACTCGGGTTCAAAGTGAACAAAATCACCATATTTCTATCTCCATGCTGTATGTTTAATATTGTAGTTTAATAGTGTAGGTGATACACCTTTTCAGTAATCAAGAAAGGACGATGGTCATATGTTAGACATGTGATTAGGAGAGATAATAACCGAATAACAAAGCAAGCCCTCATATGGGAAACAACAGGTAAGAGGAAAAGAGACCGACCTTGAGAGACACTGAGAAGAACATTGTTCAGAGAGGTAAGAAAAGCAGGAGTAGGCTCCCTCAGTGAGATAGAGTTGCTTGCACAGAACAAATGGCGAGATTTGATAGAATATCTTTACAAGAATTGAAAACTGCTAGAATAACAATTTAGATAAGAGAAACAGTATCTGGGTCTATGCCCTATGGGCCGGCAACGGCTCGAATGGTCAATAGATAGATAGATGTCACCTCCACTGATCGTCCACTTACTGACTACAAATTATGTGCTTGTATTTCTTTCTTACTTGTCTATATGCGGATTCTTTAATCACACTTTTTTCGGCTCCAGTGTCAACTAATGCTCTAAACTTATGTCTATCTATCTTAACAATACACGAACTTGGGTCTCCCTTCATATTTTACTGTTAGACCAATCATAATTTCTCTCACTCTTTAGGGCTGAAATGCTATATTCCTTAGTTCTTTACTTTTCGTTTAGTGAGCTAATTTTTCTATATATTTTCTATCCATTCTCTAAATGTCGATGGTTCTTTGAGCGTGGCAGTCCGATTGCTAATATTTTGATAGTTCATTGCTATCCTCAACTCAATTACCGTTTCAGTTGCTAATCGCATCGCTTCATTGGCTGGATCTAAGATTGTTGCCATGTTTTACTATGTTAACCTTAGCACGAATACAATTTCTCACTTCAATCGATTGACACGGCTGTAAAAAAATTGTCCAATCATCTGCTAATATCTAACTCCTGATTCTATATCTGCAAGAATTTGTTCCATTTAATTTTTATTTAATTATGCAATTAAGATTTTCAATTTGTGTGATGTCACAATGTACATGAAGCGATTTATAATTTAATATAATTGAACAACATATATATTCAATTCATAACACGAACGTCTTGATTCGTCTCACTGGAAGGAAAACAAAGTTTATATTACTTGCTCTGGACAAATTTCAATTCATTTTTTGTAACTTGAAAATATATTTCAATTAAATACTATTTGATAACGCGTGTATTCTACCAAACAATAACAATACAGTAAGTTCCATTTCAACAATCAATTCAAAAGGACAATCAATCAATTCATAAATATAATTAACTAAGTAATTTATACTTAATAATCCTTGGAGAATGAAAGAACACACGCGATGTTAATGTTTCTTAAGCCAGAAGTAGGTTACACTCACACGGTCACGTGATTGCACACTGTCTCTCCAGGCACGTTTTAAGTTCGGCGATCTCACAATGTCAAACTGTTCCCTAGTTAACCTGGATTTGTCGTACGCTAATTGACAATTGATGATTCCAATCTTAAAACGTGCTCTGTTGTCTTGCAATATTCGGGAGTTTCTCGTGACACGAGGCGCTGAAGTAGCTTGAATTCTTTAGTTGTGAACTTATTGTTGACATCAATTTGACTTGTCTCGACAACTTTCTCGACAACATGCTTTGTCTTGAGCTTTCACGATAACTTGCTATTTTGAGTTCGTGATCAGTTCATCATCATCATCGAGTGTCATCTTCACATCGAAGGTTGGCTATCATGGAGCGCCATTCTGCTCTGTCTCTTGCTTTGATGATGCAGGTTGTCATAGGCTGGTTTGTCCATCTTTTGATGTTACTCGTCCATGTTTGTCTTGGTCTCCCTCTGCCTCTTTTACCTTGTATTTTCTCCTCCAGGATTACTTTTAGTAGGCTTTTGTGTCTTTTAACATGGCCCAAAAATCGCATTAGTCTTGTTTGAATTGTGTTTATAAAACTTCATCATTTGTTTTCTTTTCCTTACATCCAATTCTACCTATTCTTCTATATATCCACATTTCAAAGGCTTTAATTCTCTGTTCTGTTTTCTTGTCTAATGTCCATGTTTCTGCACCATATAGGAATATTGAGAAGGTGTAACATTTTGCTTTTCTTAGTTTTAGCCCTGGTGTTATTTGTTTTGATGTTAGTATGTTCTTCATGACATTAAAATTACTTTTTGCCATTTTATTCTTTTGTTTATTTCAGTTGTACATTTTCCATCACTGGTTATAGTATGTCCAAGGTAGTTGTAGTTCTGAACTGTCTCCAGTCTATTCCTTAAATTTCGATATCCACTTATGGGTTTTGAGTATTTTCTTTGTTTATGGTCATAGTTTTAGTCTTTTTAATATTCATATCTAGTCCATATTTTTTTGCTTGTCATGTTTATTTCATTAAGTAATTGTTGTAGATCTTTAGTATTTTCTGCTAGTAGTACAGTATCGTCAGCATATCTTAGGTTATTGATTATCTTTCCATTAATTTGAAGGCCTGACATATCTATGATGTTTTTAAAGATTTGCTCAGTGTATAGATTGAACAAGCTTGATGATAGGATATATCCCTGTCTTACTCCTCTTTTTATATCCATGGGTGTAGAGTTCTCTTTGTTATATTTTATTATTGCTGTTTGCTCCCAGTATAGATTACATATTAGTCGTATGTCCATGTCATCTAGATGTATCTCTTTTAGGCATTCTATAAGTTGTTTTGTGGTGTACTCCGTCAAAAGCTTTGGTGTAGTTTATGAAGAAGGCATATATTGGTTTGTTTACTTCTGTGTACTTTTCAATCAATGTTCTCATACTGAATATGGCTTCTTTTGTCCCACTGTTTTTCCTGAATCCAAATTGTTGCTCATCTAATTCAGTATTGATTTTATTCTGAATCCTTCCCTGTATAAATTTTAGTAAAAAATTTTTTACCTGGCTCATTAGGCTTATTGTTCTGAAGTCACTGCATTCAACTGCACCATTCTTTTTAGGCAATGCAATGAAAGTTGATGTTTTTAGATCGTTTGGTATGTATCCTGTATGGTATATGTCATTGCATATGTCTGTGATCACTTCGATGCCAAATTCTTCTAGCGCCTGTATCATCTCTATCTGTATATTGTCAGGTCCTGCTGCCTTTCCTTTTTTCTTTGTTTTTATAGTTTTTTCTACTTCAGATTTCAGGATTTTATAGTTGTATGTACATTTTATGTCTGGCTTTTTGTCCCTTTCGTCATGAAATAATTCTGTTATATATTCTTGCCATCTATCTATTATATCGTTGTTGTCTGTTAGCATGCTTCCCTCTTTGTTTGCAATACATCCGTTCCCTGCAGCTTTTTTGTCTTTATTCGTCATTCTCTTTATTTCTGTGTGCATCTCTCTTAAGTTTTGTTTACTTTCCATAGTTTCGACTTCTAGACATCTTTGGTTGAGCCAGTCTTCTTTTGCCTGTTTGCCCATTCTCCGTATTTCATTGTCTATAACCTTGTATCTGGCAGTGTTTTTCACTTGTCTTCTTTCTTCCATTTTTTCTAAGATTTTGTCAGTTATCCATTTTTGTATTTTGTTACTTTCCTTTTTGGGCAAGGTGTTGCAGGATTCTTGCATGCTGTTTTTTATGCATTGCCATTTTGTTGTGACTTTTTCTTCAGGATTTTCTCTTCTGTACTGCTCAATCCCCTCTTCTAGTAGCTTCTGATATGTGTTCTTTACTTGTGCAGTATAAGTTTCTTTTACATCTTTCTGGTTTAACGCTGTTATATCTATTGGCGTTGCTGAACTAGTTTTTTGTTTGTTTCTCTAATATAAATATTATTACTACTACAACCAAAATACTATTGCTACTGCTACAATCACTATCATCACTACTATTACCACTACAGTTGTAACAACAACGATCTCTATTATCACTTTGGCCAGCAGCCAGTGTATTTGATAATTTTAATGACGACTATAATGGTGGCGGTGTTGATGTTGGTGGTGGTGATAATGATGATGGTAGGGGTGGTGATGATGATGGTAGTGGTGATGATGATGATGGTAGTGGTGATGATGATGATGGCGGTGATGGTGATGGTAGTGGTGGTGATGATGATGGTAGTGGTGATACTGATGATGGTAGTGGTGATGATGATGGTAGTGGTGATAATGATGATGGTAGTGGTGATGATGATGGTAGTGGTGATGATGATGGTAGTGGTGATGATGATGGTAGTGGTGATGATGATGGTAGTGGTGATGATGATGGTAGTGGTGATGATGATGGTAGTGGTGATAATGATGATAGTGGTGATGATGATGGTAGTGGTGGTGATGATGGTAGTGGTGATGATGATGGTAGTGATGATAATGATGATGGTAGTGGTGATAATGATGGTAGTGGTGGTGATGATGGTAGTGGTGATAATGATGATGGTAGTGGCGATAATGATGATGGTAGTGGTGATAACGATGATGGTAGTGGTGATAAGGATGATGGTAGTTGTGATAATGATGATGGTAGTGGTGATAACGATGATGGTAGAGGTGATAATGATGATGGTAGTGGTGATAATGATGATGGTAGTGGTGATGATAATGGTAGTGGTGATGATGATGATGATGGTAGTGGTGATAATGATGGTAGTGGTGGTGATGATGATGGTAGTGGTGGTGATGATTGTGGTGATGATGATGGCGGTGATGATGGTAGTGGTTATAATGATGATGTTAATGGTGATGATGATGATGGTAATGATGATAATGATGATGATGATGTTAGTGATTATAGTGATCATGGTAGTGGTGATGATGATGGTAATGGTGATGATGATGATGGTAGTGATGATGATGATGATGGTAGTGGTGATAATGATGATGGTAGTGGTGATAACGATGATGGTAGTGGTGATAATGATGGTAGTGGCGATAATGATGATTGTAGTGGTGATAATGATGGTAGTGGTGGTGATGATGATGGTAGTGGTGGTGATGATTGTGGTGATGATGATGGCGGTGATGATGGTAGTGGTTATAATGATGATGTTAATGGTGATGATGATGATGATGATGGTAATGATGATAATGATGATGTTAGTGATTATAGTGATCATGGTACTGGTGATGATGATGGTAATGGTGAGGATGATGATGGTAGTGATGATGATGATGGTAGTGGTGATAATGATGATGGTAATGGTGATAACGATGATGGTAGTGGTGATGATGATGGTAGTGGCGATAATGACGGTAGTGGCGATAATGATGATTGCAGTGGTGATAATGATGATGGTAGTATTGATAATGATGGTAGTGGCGATAATGATGGTAGTGGCGATAATGATGATTGTAGTGGTGATAATGATGATGGTAGTGGTGATAATGATGGTAGTGGCGATAATGATGATTGTAGTGGTGATAATGATGATGGTAGTGGTGATAAGGATGATGGTAGTGGTGATAATGATGATGGTAGTGGTGATAATGATGGTAGTGGCGATAATGATGATTGTAGTGGTGATAATGATGATGGTAGTGGTGATAAGGATGATGGTAGTGGTGATAATGATGATGGTAGTGGTGATGATGATGGTAGTGGTGATAATGATGATGGCAGTGGTGATGATGATGGTAGTGGTGATGACGATGGTAGTGGTGATGATGGTAGTGGTGATTACGATAGTAGTCGTGATGATGGTAGTGGTGATAATGATGATGGTAGTGGTGATGATGATGGTAGTGGTGATAATGATGATGGTAGTGGTGATGATGATGGTAGTGGTGATAATGATGATGGTAGTGGTGATGATGATAGTGGTGATGATGATGATAGTGGTGGTGATCATGGTAGTGGTGATGATGATGGTGGTGGTGATGATGATTGTGGTGATGATGATGGTGATGATGATAGTGGTGGTGATGATGATGATGGTAGTGGTGGTGATGATGGTATTGGTGATGATGATAGTGATAGTGATGATGGTAGTGGTGATGATGATAGTAGTGGTGATGATGATTGTGGTAATGTTGTTGATTATAATGAAGAATGTGGTGCTAATGATAATGGTGGTGTTAATGATGATGTTGGGGGCCTTTTGCCTCAGATCCCACAACCTTGAGCCATCCACTTAAAAAATATAAAATATCAGAATAATTAAACGAATTTATTGAAAATGATGAACTCGGGCGTATCCAAGTTTACGATTCAAAAATCGATCGATGTGCTTTGATGGGAGACTTAATATGAAACAACTTCAAACAACTTTCAGCTGTCGATGTGTCACTAATATATGGATACTTTCCAGGCTGATGTGAAATATGCTATCTTTAGTCCTATCGTTTGCACATTAATGAATATCTGTCACTTAACCTACTCAGTTTTTTGAAAACCCTTCCACGCTTTTTCTTCTGGCTCCTCCTCCTCTTTATTCTTCTTCTTCTTCTTCTTATTATTATTATTATTATTATTACTATTATAATTATTCTCGGATTATAAGAAATAATCTCGGATTAAAAAGAAACAAGGAAGAATCTTCACGCTAGATTGTATAATCACATGTTGAAAGAAATACTATAGAACTAGTAAGAGCAATCTCCCACTAGATTGTATAATCACACGTTGAAATAAATACTATAGAACTAGTAAAAGCAATCTTCCACTAGATTGTTTAATCACACGTTGAAAGAAATACTATAGAACTAGTAAGAGCAAACTCCCACTAGATTGTATAATCACACGTTGAAAGAAATACTATAGAACTAGTAAGAGCAATCTCCCACTAGATTGTTTAATCACACGTTGAAAGAAATACTATAGAACTAGTAAGAGCAATCTCCCGCCAGATTGTTTAATCACATGTTGAAAGAAATACTATAGAACTAGTAAGAGCAATCTCCCGCCAGATTGTTTAATCACATGTTGAAAGAAATACTATAGAACTAGTAAGAGCAATCTCCCACTAGATTGTATAATCACATGTTGAAAGAAATACTATATAACTAGTAAGAGCAATCTCCCACTAGATTGTATAATCACACGTTGAAAGAAATACTATAGAACTAGTAAGAACAATCTCCCACTAGATTGTTTAATCACACGTTGAAAGAAATACTATAGAACTAGTAAGAGCAATCTCCCACTAGATTGTTTAATCACACGTTGAAAGAAATACTATAGAACTAGTAAGAACAATCTCCCACTAGATTGTTTAATCACACGTTGAAAGAAATACTATAGAACTAGTAAGAGCAATCTCCCGCTAGATTGTTTAATCACACGTTGAAAGAAATGCTATAGAACTAGTAAGAGCAATCTCCCACTAGATTGTTTAATCACACGTTGAAAGAAATACTATAGAACTAGTAAGAACAATATGAGATAAGAAAAGAAACGATCTCATAAAAGAAATTCCTTACTGAAAGAAATAATCTAACTTTAGACGATACAAACTAATATCGACAGAAATATTTTTGAACGAGATTAATCTCAGATTTGAAGAAATAATCTAAAGAATTATATTTTCGAAATTGAAGAAATAATCTTGGATTAGAAGAAATAATTTCGGATTGGTTAAAATAGTCTTCACGGTGGGCTGATTGAACTCGATGCAAGACGCCGACCTCGAGACAGAGAGGTTGTGGGTTCAAACCCCGGCTGCACTAGTTGGGATTTTTCTTTATGATTTCTCTCTGCGGCAACCACCCCTGGTCTGAGCAGCGAGGCCCGGCTTGAAATGTCAATTACTCATAGACTGAAAAAATACAAGTATCTCTAAAGACGGAGTTATCTGCCTGTGTGGCGAGGGACCCCTGTGCACACGGCTGCCAGGGAAAAAATGGATTCACACGCAAAATTCAGTTCCTAGTCTCTATGGACTTCATCAGAGGTAAAAGCTGGCGAATGCAAAAACAAAAAAATAAAATAAAAATAAAAAAATAATAATAATCTCTTCTTTTCTTCTTCTTCTTCTTCAGCGATCATGGCTGATTCAGACTAGGGTTCCGGACGCTAGAAAATCTGGACCATTGACACAGATTCGTCTCGTGCCATATCGTCAGGTCGTCCGTGCACATCGCAGTGTGTATTCTGGGTGGAGTGTCCTCTACAATGTCGTTTGTGAAAATTAGAAAAATCGTTGGGGATAGTACTCCGCCTTGTGGGACATCTTGCTCAATTTTGGTTTTCTTTCTTAGTTTTCCTTGTAGAAATAGTTTAATTAATCTAATTTAGGAACAAAATAAATCACCTCAGAGTAAGAGAAATAATCTCATTTTAGAATTAATCATATAATCATAACACTGGCAGGGTTCTCATGTTAGTAGAAGTAAAGAAAAAATATTCTTGGATTATAAGAAATAATCTTGGATTATAAGAAATAATCTTGGATTAGAAGAAATCATCTTGGATTAGAAGAAATAATCTTGGATTAGAAGAAACGCTCCTGGATTAGTCGAAATAATCTTGGATTAGAAGAAATAATCTTGGATTAGAAGAAACGCTCCTGGATTAGAAGAAATAATCTTGGATTAGAAGAAATAATCTTGGATTAGAAGAAATAATCTTGGATTAGAAGAAATAATCTTGGATTAGAAGAAACGCTCCTGGATTAGACGAAATAATCTCATATTAGAATTAATCATATACTCATAACACTGGTAATGTTCTCGTGTTGTTAGAAGTAAATAAGAAATAATCTAGGATTAAAAGAAATAATCTTATATTAAATAAAATAGCATGGCGTTTACGAAATAAACCCATTTTAACAGAAATATTAGTAGAATGGGTGAAAGAATATTAGTTTATAGGAAATCATTTCCTATTAAATCAGAACAATCTCATGAAAAATAATCATTGAAACGAATAAATAATCTCGGATTAGCAGATATTAACTCGTATAAGAAAACATGGTAATGTAACAACACCTAAAAGAAACAATATTGGAATAAGAGAAAAAAACAGGCAGATGATATGGGATAATCTCTGATTAGAAGAAATATATTCGAATTAGAAAAAATAATCTCGAATTATAGGAAATAATCAGTGATTAGAGAAAATAATGTGGAATTAGGAGAAATAATCCCTGATTAGAGAAAATAATCTGGAATTAAGAGAAATAACAGCAAGTTGTAACCAATAATCTAAGGGTAGAACGAACAATCTCGGATTGGGAAGAAATTATTTCCACCCAGGAGAGGTAATTTAAAAGAAATAATCTCAAATTAAAAGAAATAATCTCAAATTAAAAGAAATAATCTCAAATTAAAAGAAATAGTCTCAAATTAAAGGAAATAATCTCAAATTAAAAGAAATAATCTCAAATTAAAAGAAATAATCTCAAATTAAAAGAAATAGTCTCAAATTAAAAGAAATAATCTCAAATTAAAAGAAATAATCTCAAATTAAAAGAAATAATCTCAAATTAAAAGAAATAATCTCAAATGATTGTGCTAACGATGATAGTGGTTAATGGTGATAGTGGTAACGATGATTATGATAATATTGGTGATGGTAATGATTTACTGATATGATGATGGTGATAGTGATGATAGTGATGATAATATGATTATCCCCCTTTGATAAGCTGACAGACTGTTCTGATCGTCAGATGAAGCTAAGTTTAAACCTAAATAATATTAATGCACAATTCTCGCCACTTTCCTCATTAAAAAAAAAAAAAACAGACACAAAACAAATGAGTCTTAAATACATCAAACGGTGAAGTCAATCACTGCCCCCTTGCATCAGATCCCACAACCTTGAGCCATCCACTAAAAATATAAAATATCGGAATAATTAAACGAGTTTATTGAAAATGATGAACTCGGCCGTATCCAAGTTTACGATTCAAAAATCGATCGATGTACTTTGATGGGAGACTTAATGTTAAATTTCAAACAAATTGTACCTATCGGAGTGTCACTAATATTTTTATCCTTTCCGTCTTGCTGTGAAATATGTCATCTTTAGTACTATCTTTTGTATAGTTTTGTGATGTCTGTTTCCGTCTTTAACTTCTTCGTCTTCTTCTTCGTCTTCTTCTTGGATTATAATAAATAATCTCGGATTAAGGGAAAAAATGTCACAAAAGAAATAATCTCGGACTAGAAGAACTAATCTCGGATTAGAAGAAATAATTTCGGATTAAGGGAAAAAATATCACAGAAGAAATGATCTCGGACTAGAAGAACTAATCTCGGATTAAGGCAAAAAAAATATCACAGAAGAAATAATCTCGGATTAAAGAAAATAATTTCACGTTAGAAGAAATAATCTCATACTAGAAAATTAAATCACGGATTATAAGAAATAATCTCGGATTAAAATAAACAGCTTCAGACTACTAGGAACAATCTCACGCTAGACTATATAATTACATGTCGATAGAAATACTATAGAACTAGTGAGAACAATCTCAGATAAGAAAATAAACTTTCTCGTAAAAGAAATATGAAAATAATCTTGCGTAAGACAATATAAATTCATTTTAAAAAATATTTTACGTTGAAATAAAATTGTATCAGTTTTAAAGAAATAATCTAAGATTACAAGTAATTTAAATAATTGCAATTTTATAGTTGGAAGCTTATAAGATATAATGTCATTTTAATAATTTTGGACTAGTGGAAATAATTTTGGATTGGAAGAAATAATGGAGAATTAGAAGAAATAATGTCATTTCTAAAGATATAATATTTCATTAAAAGAACAACTACCGGATAGGAAGTAACAATCGCAGAAAAAATAATCTCAGGACAGTAGAAATAATCTGATTTTGAAAAAAAAATTATCGGACGAGATTAATCTGAGCTTGAAAGACATAATCTCGAATTTGAAGAAATAATCTCATATTAAAAGAAATAATTTCATATTAGAATAAATAATATAATATTACAAGAAATAATCATATATTAGAATAAATAATCTCATATTATATAGAAGATATAATGTTATATTAGAAGATATTAGAATAAATAATCTCATATTAGAAGAAACAATCTCAGTTTGAAAAATATAATCAGTTTGAAAGATATAATCTTAGATTAGGTGAAATAATCTCACTCTAAGAGTAATAATCTTAGATTAAAAGAAATAATCTCACTCTAAGAGTAATAATCTTAGATTAAAAGAAATAATCTCATGTTAGAAGAAATAATGTCAGATTAAAAGAATTAATCTCGGGTTAAAGGGAAAAATATCAGATTTAAAGAAATAATCTCACGTTAGTAAAACAATCTGAATCTGAAAGAAAAAATATCAGATTAAAAGAAATAATTTCGGGTTAAAGGTACTCTCAAATTAAAAGAAATAATATCAGGTTAAAAGTAATCTCAAATTAAAAGAAATAATCTCGGGTTAAAAGTAATCTCAAATTAAAAGAAATAATCTCGGGTTAAAAGTAATCTCAAATTAAAAGAAATAATCTCAGGTTAAAAGTAATCTCAAATTAAAAGAAATAATTTCGGATTAAATAAAATAATCACACGCTAGGAGAAAGACTATACCACAAGAAGAAATAACATTAAATTGTCACAAATAACCATCATCATCATCAAGTACCGGACCTGCTGGCGTAGGTGATCATGTCTCTCCACAACTTTCGATCTCGACAGTTATTTATCATTTCTGTTGTTGACCTTCTGCCAAGCCATTCTCTTAAGCTGTTTGGTATTTTTTTCTCTTTGCTTCCCTCTATCTCTTCGTCCCTCAATTTGCCCAGTTGTTACAATATATTCCAGTTGTTCCCTTCTCATTACATGGCCAAAAAATGATGATTGTTTCTTCCTAATATTGGAAATTAACTCTCTTTTTGCTTTCGCCTCTTTCATTACATTTTCATTACTCTTCTATTATATTAATAATCTCAAATTTAAAAAAATAAACTCAAATTAAAAAAAATAATCTCAAATTAAAAAAAATAATCTCAAATTAAAAAAAAAATCTCCAATTAAAAAAAATAATCTCAAATTAAAAAAAAATAATCTCAAATTAATGTGCTAACAATGATGGTGGCGGTTATGATGCTGCGAACGGTGATAAAAATGAGGGAAATAACGATGTGGTGATAATGATGATGATGATGATGATGATGATAATGATGATGTTGATGATGATGATGATGATGATAATGATGATTATGATAATGATGATGATGGCAATGTTGATGTTAGTAATGTTGATAATGACAGTGATGATAGTATTGATGATAATAATATGATTATCCCCCTTCGATGAGCTGATGACTGTTCTGATCGTCAGAAAAAAATTAAATAAAAACATAAATAATATTAATGCACAATTCTCGCCATTTTCCTCATAAAAACAGGTCTAAAATATATCAATCTTAAATACATCAAACGGTGACGCCAATCACTGCCCCCTTGCATCAGATCCCACAACCTTGAGCCATCCACTAAAAATATAAAATATCGGAATAACTAAACGAGTTTATTGAAAATGATAAACTCGGCCGTATTAAAGGTTACGATTCAAAAAGCGATCGATGTACTTTGAGTGAAGACTTTACATCAAACAGCTATAATATCATGTTAAATGAAATAATCTCAGATTACTGTAATTAAATAGGATTAAAAGGAAGCATCTCGGTCTAGATATTATAATCTCATACTGACAGAAATAATCTCATGTTGTCAGAAATAATCTCCTTTTGTCAGAAATAATCTCATTTTGTTAGAAATAATCTGATGTTTTCAGAAATAATCTTCTTTTGTCAAAAAATAATCCTATGTTCTCAAATATAATCTCATCTTGTCAGAAATAATCTAATGTTGTAAGAAATAATCTCGTTTTGTCAGAAACAATCTCATGTTGTAAGAAATAATCTCTTGTTGTAAGAACTAATCCCATGTTGTTAGAAATAATCCCATGTTGTTAGAAATAATATCATATTGGCAGAAAAAAATCCTATGTCAGAAATAATACACAACTAGTGGGAACAATCTAAAATTTGAATAATCTCAGATTATGGGATTAATATAATGCTAAAGAAATCATCAGTGTTCATCAGATAATTACAATAAATGGGATGAACGGAAGGGTCATCGGACTAGATATAATAACCTCATGTTGACAGAAATAATCTCATGAAATAATCTCAGCACAGAAGAAGTAATCTCTGTACAGAAGAAATAATCTCCGCACACAAGAAATAATCTCTGAACAGGAGAAATAATCTCCCCGTACAGAAGAAATAATCTAGCGCTGGCATACAGAAGAAATAATATCTGAGCAGGAGAAATAATCTCCGTACAGAAGAAATAATCTAGCGCTGGCGTACAAAAGAAATAATCTCCATCAAGAAGAAATAATCTCCATCAAGAAGAAATAATTTCCATACAGAAGAAATAATCTCCATCAAGAAGAAATAATCTCCATACAGAAGAAATAATCTCCATACAGAAGAAATAATCTCTATACAGAAGAAATAATCTGATTTTGAAACAAAAATTATTGGACGAGATAAATAATCCTACCATGAAAGAAATAATCTCGGACTTGAATAAATAACCCAATCTTAGAAGAAATAATCTCATATTAGAAGAAATAATCTCACCATAACACCGACAAGGGCCTCATGTTGCAAGAAGTAATCCTATATTAGAAGAAATAATCTCATATTAGAAGAAATAATCTCATCATAACACCGGCAAGTGTCTCATGTTGCAAGAAGTAATCCTGGATTAGAAGAAATAATCAAAACATAACACTAGCAAGTGTCTCGTGTTACAAAAAGTAATCTTATATTAGAAGAAATAATCTCACCATAACACCGGCAAGTGTATCATGTTACAAGAAGTAATCCTATATTAGAAGAAATAATCTCATCATAACACCGGCAAGTGTCTCATGTTACAAGAAGTAATCTTATATTAGAAGAAATAGTCTCACCATAACACCGGCAAGTGTCTCATGTTACAAGAAGTAATCCTATATTAGAAGAAATAATCTCATCATAACACCGGCAAGTGTCTCATGTTACAAGAAGTAATCCTATATTAGAAGAAATAATCTCATCATAACACCGGCAAGTGTCTCATGTTACAAGAAGTAATCCTATATTAGAAGAAATAATCTCATCATAACACCGGCAAGTATCTCATGTTACAAGAAGTAATCCTATATTAGAAGAAATAATCTCATCATAACACCGGCAAGTATCTCATGTTACAAGAAGTAATCCTATATTAGAAGAAATAATCTCATCATAACACCGGCAAGTGTCTCATGTTACAAGAAGTAATCTTATATTAGAAGAAATAATCTCACCATAACACCGGCAAGTATCTCATGTTACAAGAAGTAATCCTATATTAGAAGAAATAATCTCATCATAACACCGGCAAGTGTATCATGTTACAAGAAGTAATCCTGTATTAGAAGAAATAATCTCATCATAACACCGGCAAGTGTCTCATGTTACAAGAAGTAATCCTATATTAGAAGAAATAATCTCATCATAACACCGGCAAGTATCTCATGTTACAAGAAGTAATCCTATATTAGAAGAAATAATCTCATCATAACACCAGCAAGTGTCTCATGTTACAAGAAGTAATCCTATATTAGAAGAAATAATCTCACTATAACACCGGCAAGTGTCTCATGTTACAAGAAGTAATCCTATATTTAGAAGAAATAATCCCCGTTGGGTGATACGAATTTATGTTTAAGAAATGAGATTTGGTTAGAAGAAATGATTTTAATTTAAAAAATTAATCTAATTAGAAACAAGTGGAAGATATAATCTGGAAATGGAAGAAATAATCTTTGATTAGAAAAAAATATTCTCAGTTTGAAAGATATAACCTTAGATTAAATGAACTAATCTCCCGTTATGAGATATGATACAAGATTAAAATAAATAATCTCGCATTAGAAGAAATAATTTGAGATTACAGAAATAATCCCCTTACGTGATTATTATATTGCACATGTTATTTGAGTTTTTATTTAATTTTATCTGACGATCAGAACAGTCTGTCAGCTCATCGAAAGGGGATAATCATATTATCATCATCAACACTATCATCATTGTCATTATCAACATTGCCATCATCAACATTGCCATCATCAACATTGCCATCATCATTATCATTATATATGATTAAAGTAAATAATCTCACATTAGAAAAAATAATTTGAGATTACAGAAATAATCTCACGTTAGGAGATAGCATCTCAGATTACAAGAAATAATCTCACGTTAGGAGATAGCATCTCAGATTACAAGAAATAATCTCACGTTAGGAGATAGCATCTCAGATTACAAGAAATAATCTCACGTTAGAAGAAATAATCTCACATTAAAATAAAAAATCTAAGATTAAAAGAAATAGTTTCACGTGAGTTGAAATAATCTCTCATTTGGAGAAATAATCTCACCTTGGTAGAAATATCCTCAGATTAAAAGAAATAAACTTGGATTTGAGGAAATAATCTTAGATTAAGAGACATAATCTCATGTTATGAAAAAAAATTCAGATTAAAAGAAATAATCTCACGTTAGGAGAAATAATCTCAGGAAAAAGGAATAATCTCGGATAGAAGAAATAATCTCACGTTAATAAAAAGAGTATATCATACGAAGAAATAACATTAAATTGTCACAAAGAATATAAGGATAGAAAATAATCTCGGATTAAAGGAAATAATCTCATGCTAGATTAAATTATTTCATATTACAGGAAATACTATTGGACGAACAGAAATAATCTCAAATTAGTAGAAAATATCTTGGATTAGAAGAATAATTCTCTGATTTGAAAAAAAAATCATATTTAGACGAAATAATCCTGGATTTGAAGTAATAATCAAACTTTAGACAATTTGAATTCATTTTTCAAGAAAGAAAAAAGAATAAAAACAGAGAAGTAAAAGGTTGTGTAAAAGATTGTAAAACTGAGAAGTAAAAGGGTGTGTTTCTAGTCACGCCATCGCTTTAGTTACTGTCATGATCTCCTTGTGCATGCTCATCGAGTCACTCAGAAAACTGAGAAGTAAAAGGGTGTGTTTCTAGTCACGCCATCGCTTTAGTTACTGCCATGATCTCCTTATGCATGCTCATCGAGTCACTCAGAAAACTGAGAAGTAAAAGGGTGTGTTTCTAGTCACGCCATCACTTTAGTTACTGCCATGATCTCCATGCTCATCGAGTCACTCAGAAAACTGAGAAGTAAAAGGGTGTGTTTCTAGTCACGCCATCGCTTTAGTTACTGCCATGATCTCCTTATGCATGCTCATCGAGTCACTCAGAAAACTGAGAAGTAAAAGGGTGTGTTTCTAGTCACGCCATCACTTTAGTTACTGCCATGATCTCCATGCTCATCGAGTCACTCAGAAAACTGAGAAGTAAAAGGGTGTGTTTCTAGTCACGCCATCACTTTAGTTACTGCCACGATCTCCATGCTCATCGAGTCACTCAGAAAACTGAGAAGTAAAAGGTTGTGTTTCTAGTCACGCCATCACTTTAGTTACTGCCATGATCTCCATGCTCATCGAGTCACTCAGAAAACAGAGAAATAAAAGGTTGTGTTTCTAGTCACGCCATCACTTTAGTTACTGCCATGATCTCCATGCTCATCGAGTCACTCAGAAAACTGAGAAGTAAAAGGGTGTGTTTCTAGTCACGCCATCGCTTTAGTTACTGCCATGATCTCCATGCTCATCGAGTCACTCAGAAAACAGAGAAGTAAAAGGTTGTGTTTCTAGTCACGCCATCACTTTAGTTACTGCCATGATCTCCATGCTCATCGAGTCACTCAGAAAACAGAGAAGTAAAAGGTTGTGTTTCTAGTCACGCCATCACTTTAGTTACTGCCATGATCTCCATGCTCATCGAGTCACTCAGAAAACAGAGAAATAAAAGGTTGTGTTTCTAGTCACGCCATCACTTTAGTTACTGCCATGATCTCCATGCTCATCGAGTCACTCAGAAAACAGAGAAGTAAAAGGGTGTGTTTCTAGACACGCCATCGCTTTAGTTACTGCCATGATCTCCATGCTCATCGAGTCACTCAGAAAACAGAGAAGTAAAAGGGTGTGTTTCTAGTCACGCCATCACTTTAGTTACTGCCATGATCTCCATGCTCATCGAATCACTCAGAAAACAGAGAAGTAAAAGGTTGTGTTTCTAGCCAGGCCATCGCTTTAGTTACTGCCATGATCTCCATGCTCATCGAGTCACTCAGAAAACAGAGAAGTAAAAGGTTGTGTTTCTAGTCACGCCATCACTTTAGTTACTGCCATGATCTCCATGCTCATCGAGTCACTCAGAAAACAGAGAAGTAAAAGGTTGTGTTTCTAGTCACGCCATCACTTTAGTTACTGCCATGATCTCCATGCTCATCGAGTCACTCAGAAAACAGAGAAGTAAAAGGGTGTGTTTCTAGTCACGCCATCACTTTAGTTACTGCCATGATCTCCATGCTCATCGAGTCACTCAGAAAACAGAGAAATAAAAGGTTGTGTTTCTAGTCACGCCATCACTTTAGTTACTGCCATGATCTCTATGCTCATCGAGTCACTCAGAAAACAGAGAAGTAAAAGGTTGTGTTTCTAGTCACGCCATCACTTTAGTTACTGCCATGATCTCCATGCTCATCGAGTCACTCAGAAAACTGAGAAGTAAAAGGGTGTGTTTCTAGTCACGCCATCGCTTTAGTTACTGCCATGATCTCCATGCTCATCGAGTCACTCAGAAAACAGAGAAGTAAAAGGTTGTGTTTCTAGTCACGCCATCACTTTAGTTACTGCCATGATCTCCATGCTCATCGAGTCACTCAGAAAACAGAGAAGTAAAAGGGTGTGTTTCTAGTCACGCCATCACTTTAGTTACTGCCATGATCTCCATGCTCATCGAGTCACTCAGAAAACAGAGAAGTAAAAGGTTGTGTTTCTAGTCACGCCATCACTTTAGTTACTGCCATGATCTCCATGCTCATCGAGTCACTCAGAAAACAGAGAAATAAAAGGGTGTGTTTCTAGCCACGCCATCGCTTTAGTTACTGCCATGATCTCCTTGTGCATGCTCATCGAGTCACTCAGAAAACTGAGAAATAAAAGGTTGTGTTTCTAGTCACGCCATCACTTTAGTTACTGCCATGATCTCCATGCTCATCGAGTCACTCAGAAAACAGAGAAATAAAAGGGTGTGTTTCTAGCCACGCCATCACTTTAGTTACTGCCATGATCTCCATGCTCATCGAGTCACTCAGAAAACAGAGAAATAAAAGGTTGTGTTTCTAGTCACGCCATCACTTTAGTTACTGCCATGATCTCCATGCTCATCGAGTCACTCAGAAAACAGAGAAATAAAAGGATGTGTTTCTAGTCACGCCATCACTTTAGTTACTGCCATGATCTCCATGCTCATCGAGTCACTCAGAAAACAGAGAAATAAAAGGGTGTGTTTCTAGTCACGCCATCACTATAGTTACAGCCATGATCTCCATGCTCATCGAGTCACTCAGAAAACAGAGAAATAAAAGGGTGTGTTTCTAGTCACGCCATCACTTTAGTTACTGCCATGATCTCCATGCTCATCGAGTCACTCAGAAAACTGAGAAGTAAAAGGGTGTGTTTCTAGCCACGCCATCACTTTAGTTACTGCCATGATCTCCATGCTCATCGAGTCACTCATAAAACAGAGAAATAAAAGGTTGTGTTTCTAGTCACGCCATCACTTTAGTTACTGCCATGATCTCCATGCTCATCGAGTCACTCAGAAAACAGAGAAATAAAAGGGTGTGTTTCTAGTCACTCCATCACTTTAGTTACTGCCATGATCTCCATGCTCATCGAGTCACTCAGAAAACAGAGAAATAAAAGGTTGTGTTTCTAGTCACGCCATCACTTTAGTTACTGCCATGATCTCCATGCTCATCGAGTCACTCAGAAAACAGAGAAATAAAAGGTTGTGTTTCTAGTCACGCCATCACTTTAGTTACTGCCATGATCTCCATGCTCATCGAGTCACTCAGAAAACAGATAAATAAAAGGGTGTGTTTCTAGTCACGCCATCGCTTTAGTTACTGCCATGATCTGCATGCTCATCGAGTCACTCAGAAAACAGAGAAGTAAAAGGGTGTGTTTCTAGCCAGGTCATCGCTTTAGTTACTGCCATGATCTCCTTGTGCATGCTCATCGAGTCACTCAGAAAACAGAGAAGTATAAGGTTGTGTTTCTAGCCAGGTCATCGATTTAGTTACTGCCATGATCTCCTTGTGCATTCTCATCGAGTCACTCAGAAAACAGAGAAATAAAAGGGTGTGTTTCTAGTCACGCCATCACTTTAGTTACTGCCATGATCTCCATGCTCATCGAGTCACTCAGAAAACAGAGAAGTAAAAGGTTGTGTTTCTAGCCACGCCATCACTTTAGTTAATGTCATGATCTCCATGCTCATCGAGTCACTCAGAAAATAGAGAAGTAAAAGGGTGTGTTTCTAGCCACGCCATCACTTTAGTTAATGTCATGATCTCCATGCTCATCGAGTCACTCAGAAAACAGAGAAGTAAAAGGTTGTGTTTCTAGTCACGCCATCACTTTAGTTACTGCCATGATCTCCTTGTGCATTCTCATCGAGTCACTCAGAAAACAGAGAAATAAAAGGTGTGTTTCTAGTCACGCCATCACTTTAGTTACTGCCATGATCTCCATGCTCATCGAGTCACTCAGAAAACAGAGAAGTAAAAGGTTGTGTTTCTAGCCACGCCATCACTTTAGTTAATGTCATGATCTCCATGCTCATCGAGTCACTCAGAAAATAGAGAAGTAAAAGGGTGTGTTTCTAGCCACGCCATCACTTTAGTTAATGTCATGATCTCCATGCTCATCGAGTCACTCAGAAAACAGAGAAGTAAAAGGTTGTGTTTCTAGTCACGCCATCACTTTAGTTACTGCCATGATCTCCTTGTCCATGCTCATCGAGTCACTCAGAAAACAGATGTAAAAGGTTGTGTTTCTAGCCAGCCATCGCTTTAGTTACTGCCATGATCTCCATGCTCATCGAGTCACTCAGAAAACTGAGAAATAAAAGGGTGTGTTTCTAGCCACGCCATCGCTTTAGTTACTGCCATGATCTCCATGCTCATCGAGTCACTCAGAAAACAGAGAAGTAAAAGGTTGTGTTTCTAGTCACGCCATCACTTTAGTTACTGCCATGATCTCCATGCTCATCGAGTCACTCAGAAAACAGAGAAATAAAAGGGTGTGTTTCTAGCCACGCCATCGCTTTAGTTACTGCCATGATCTCCTTGTGCATGCTCATCGAGTCACTCAGAAAACTGAGAAATAAAAGGTTGTGTTTCTAGTCACGCCATCACTTTAGTTACTGCCATGATCTCCATGCTCATCGAGTCACTCAGAAAACAGAGAAATAAAAGGGTGTGTTTCTAGCCACGCCATCACTTTAGTTACTGCCATGATCTCCATGCTCATCGAGTCACTCAGAAAACAGAGAAATAAAAGGTTGTGTTTCTAGTCACGCCATCACTTTAGTTACTGCCATGATCTCCATGCTCATCGAGTCACTCAGAAAACAGAGAAATAAAAGGATGTGTTTCTAGTCACGCCATCACTTTAGTTACTGCCATGATCTCCATGCTCATCGAGTCACTCAGAAAACAGAGAAATAAAAGGGTGTGTTTCTAGTCACGCCATCACTATAGTTACTGCCATGATCTCCATGCTCATCGAGTCACTCAGAAAACAGAGAAATAAAAGGGTGTGTTTCTAGTCACGCCATCACTTTAGTTACTGCCATGATCTCCATGCTCATCGAGTCACTCAGAAACTGAGAAGTAAAAGGGTGTGTTTCTAGCCACGCCATCACTTTAGTTACTGCCATGATCTCCATGCTCATCGAGTCACTCATAAAACAGAGAAATAAAAGGTTGTGTTTCTAGTCACGCCATCACTTTAGTTACTGCCATGATCTCCATGCTCATCGAGTCACTCAGAAAACAGAGAAATAAAAGGGTGTGTTTCTAGTCACTCCATCACTTTAGTTACTGCCATGATCTCCATGCTCATCGAGTCACTCAGAAAACAGAGAAATAAAAGGTTGTGTTTCTAGTCACGCCATCACTTTAGTTACTGCCATGATCTCCATGCTCATCGAGTCACTCAGAAAACAGAGAAATAAAAGGTTGTGTTTCTAGTCACGCCATCACTTTAGTTACTGCCATGATCTCCATGCTCATCGAGTCACTCAGAAAACAGATAAATAAAAGGGTGTGTTTCTAGTCACGCCATCGCTTTAGTTACTGCCATGATCTGCATGCTCATCGAGTCACTCAGAAAACAGAGAAGTAAAAGGGTGTGTTTCTAGCCAGGTCATCGCTTTAGTTACTGCCATGATCTCCTTGTGCATGCTCATCGAGTCACTCAGAAAACAGAGAAGTATAAGGTTGTGTTTCTAGCCAGGTCATCGATTTAGTTACTGCCATGATCTCCTTGTGCATTCTCATCGAGTCACTCAGAAAACAGAGAAATAAAAGGGTGTGTTTCTAGTCACGCCATCACTTTAGTTACTGCCATGATCTCCATGCTCATCGAGTCACTCAGAAAACAGAGAAGTAAAAGGTTGTGTTTCTAGCCACGCCATCACTTTAGTTAATGTCATGATCTCCATGCTCATCGAGTCACTCAGAAAATAGAGAAGTAAAAGGGTGTGTTTCTAGCCACGCCATCACTTTAGTTAATGTCATGATCTCCATGCTCATCGAGTCACTCAGAAAACAGAGAAGTAAAAGGTTGTGTTTCTAGTCACGCCATCACTTTAGTTACTGCCATGATCTCCTTGTCCATGCTCATCGAGTCACTCAGAAAACAGATGTAAAAGGTTGTGTTTCTAGCCAGGCCATCGCTTTAGTTACTGCCATGATCTCCATGCTCATCGAGTCACTCAGAAAACTGAGAAATAAAAGGGTGTGTTTCTAGCCACGCCATCGCTTTAGTTACTGCCATGATCTCCATGCTCATCGAGTCACTCAGAAAACAGAGAAGTAAAAGGTTGTGTTTCTAGCCAGGCCATCACTTTAGTTACTGCCATGATCTCCTTGTCCATGCTCATCGAGTCACTCAGAAAACAGATGTAAAAGGTTGTGTTTCTAGCCAGGCCATCGCTTTAGTTACTGCCATGATCTCCATGCTCATCCAGTCACTCAGAAAACTGAGAAATAAAAGGGTGTGTTTCTAGCCACGCCATCGCTTTAGTTACTGCCATGATCTCCTTATGCATGCTCATCGAGTCCCTCAGAAAACTGAGAAATAAAAGGGTGTGTTTCTAGCCACGCCATCACTTTAGTTACTGCCATGATCTCCTTATGCATGCTCATCGAGTCACTCAGAAAACAGAGAAATAAAAGGGTGTGTTTCTAGCCACGCCATCGCTTTAGTTACTGCCATGATCTCCATGCTCATCGAGTCTCTCAGAAAACTGAGATGTAAAAGGGTGTGTTTCTAGCCAGGCCATCGCTTTAGTTACTGTCATGATCTCCATGCTCATCGAGTCCCTCAGAAAACTGAGAAGTAAAAGGGTGTGTTTCTAGTCACGCCATCGCTTTAGTTACTGCCATGATCTCCTTATGCATGCTGATCGAGTCACTCAGAAAACTGAGAAGTAAAAAGGTGTGTTTCTAGTCACGCCATCGCTTTAGTTACTGCCATGATCTCCTTGTGCATGCTCATCGAGTCACTCAGAAAACAGAGAAATAAAAGGTTGTGTTTCTAGCCACGCCATCGCTTTAGTTACTGCCATGATCTCCATGCTCATCGAGTCACTCAGAAAACAGAGAAATAAAAGGTTGTGTTTCTAGTCACGCCATCGCTTTAGTTACTGCCATGATCTCCATGCTCATCGAGTCACTCAGAAAACTGAGAAGTAAAAGGGTGTGTTTCTAGCCAGGCCATCGCTTTAGTTACTGTCATGATCTCCATGCTCATCGAGTCCCTCAGAAAACTGAGAAGTAAAAGGTTGTGTTTCTAGTCACGCCATCACTTTAGTTACTGCCATGATCTCCATGCTCATCGAGTCCCTCAGAAACCTGAGAAGTAAAAGGTTGTGTTTCTAGTCACGCCATCACTTTAGTTACTGTCATGATCTCCATGCTCATCGAGTCCCTCAGAAAACTGAGAAGTAAAAGGTTGTGTTTCTAGTCACGCCATCACTTTAGTTACTGCCATGATCTCCATGCTCATCGAGTCCCTCAGAAAACTGAGAAGTAAAAGGTTGTGTTTCTAGTCACGCCATCGCTTTAGTTACTGTCATGATCTCCATGCTCATCGAGTCACTCAGAAAACAGAGAAATAAAAGGGTGTGTTTCTTATCACGCCATCGCTTTAGTTACTGCCATGATCTCCTTGTGCATGCTCATCGAGTCACTCAGAAAACTGAGAAGTAAAAGGGTGTGTTTCTAGGCACGCCATCACTTTAGTTACTGTCATGATCTCCTTGTGCATGCTCATCGAGTCACTCAGAAAACTGAGAAGTAAAAGGGTGTGTTTCTAGTCACGCCATCACTTTAGTTACTGCCATGATCTCCATGCTCATCGAGTCACTCAGAAAACAGAGAAGTAAAAGGTTGTGTTTCTAGTCACGCCATCACTTTAGTTACTGCCATGATCTCCATGCTCATCGAGTCACTCAGAAAACAGAGAAGTAAAAGGGTGTGTTTCTAGTCACGCCATCACTTTAGTTACTGCCATGATCTCCATGCTCATCGAGTCCCTCAGAAAACTGAGAAGTAAAAGGGTGTGTTTCTAGTCACGCCATCGCTTTAGTTACTGCCATGATCTCCATGCTCATCGAGTCACTCAGAAAACAGAGAAGTGAAAGGTTGTGTTTCTAGTCACGCCATCACTTTAGTTACTGCCATGATCTCCATGCTCATCGAGTCACTCAGAAAACAGAGAAATAAAAGGGTGTGTTTCTAGTCACGCCATCGCTTTAGTTACTGCCATGATCTCCATGCTCATCGAGTCACTCAGAAAACAGAGAAATAAAAGGGTGTGTTTCTAGCCACGCCATCACTTTAGTTACTGCCATGATCTCCATGCTCATCGAGTCTCTCAGAAAACAGAGAAATAAAAGGTTGTGTTTCTAGTCACGCCATCACTTTAGTTACTGCCATGATCTCCATGCTCATCGAGTCACTCAGAAAACAGAGAAATAAAAGGGTGTGTTTCTAGTCACGCCATCACTTTAGTTACTGCCATGATCTCCATGCTCATCGAGTCACTCAGAAAACAGAGAAATAAAAGGGTGTGTTTCTAGTCACGCCATCACTTTAGTTACTGCCATGATCTCCATGCTCATCGAGTCACTCAGAAAACAGAGAAATAAAAGGTTGTGTTTCTAGTCACGCCATCACTTTAGTTACTGCCATGATCTCCTTGCTCATCGAGTCACTCAGAAAACAGAGAAGTAAAAGGTTGTGTTTCTAGCCAGGCCATCGCTTTAGTTACTGCCATGATCTCCATGCTCATCGAGTCACTCAGAAAACAGAGAAGTAAAAGGTTGTGTTTCTAGCCAGGCCATCGCTTTAGTTACTGCCATGATCTCCATGCTCAAACGTCTTGTAGTTACCACGAAAGCTCCGCTCTCCTCCTATATTTGTTCTCACTTTGACCTGCACTGTGAAAGCCTGTGAGCTACGGCTGTACCGATCCATCAGTCTAAATGACTGCCTCCCCCTGAAGTGAATTCTCATAGATCAATGCCTGCATCTCTGCTTCCACAGACTCGTTGCCTGTATTCTCTGTTCAACGCGATGTAAACAGACAAGAACGTAGAGATCTCTACTGGCACCCGTGTCCACTCTTCCCCGGACTCAATCTCTTCCCAAGTGGACAAATCTGATGAACAATGTCCTCAGTCCACGCTGTCCATGATCTTCTTCCTTTATTTAGCCTGTTTCCCTTTCTCCTACAAATCTCGCTGAAATCTTCTACCTCAATTTCTATCTAATGTTCTATTCTAAATTCTGTCAGTGAAAATTAAGCTCATATTATCTACGTCAACATCTTCATCTTGCCTTCATCGCCTTACCTTCCCCTGAATAAAGAATACCACAAAGCTCCTAACCGTCCAGATGTTGAGCTCTCAATTTTCCAGTTTTTGCTTCAGCCTAGTTTCATCAGTCTAACTTAGAAGCAACGTCAAGAAAAATGATTGATGATTTTCGGTTAAGTGTACCATCTGTGTATTGTTGATTGACACTTCAATCAGTCCTTTGTTTTTCACAGATGAATTATCTTGCATATTAATTATTCTGAGGGCTATATAATGGTAGGTATTCCTATGGTTTGTCACAAGACACGACTTCATATCGTCGTCTATTGGTAAGTGCTGCATGTTCTATGTCGCATGTTGCAGGTTAGGTGAGTATTTCTTTCTTTATTCTTCCTTTACTTACTCTTGTACCCTTTCGGGTACCCATCTGTTGTCTACTAGCTGTCTGAGTGAAGCATCTGTGTAGCTTCTATTTTGTCTAATCCCCCATCTGTTGTCTACTAGCTGTCTGAGTGAAGCATCTGTGTAGCTTCTATTTTGTCTAATCCCCCATCTGTTGTCTACTAGCTGTCTGAGTGAAGCATCTGTGTAGCTTCTATTTTGTCTAATCCCCCATCTGTTGTCTACTAGCTGTCTGAGTGAAGCATCTGTGTAGCTTCTATTTTGTCTAATCCCCCATCTGTTGTCTACTAGCTGTCTGAGTGAAGCATCTGTGTAGCTTCTATTTTGTCTAATCCCCCATCTGTTGTCTACTAGCTGTCTGAGTGAAGCATCTGTGTAGCTTCTATTTTGTCTAATCCCCCATTTGTTGTCTACTAGCTGTCTGAGTGAAGCATCTGTGTAGCTTCTATTTTGTCTAAACCACATCGGTTCTCTACTAGCTGTCTGAGTGAAGCATCTGTGTAGCTTCTATTTTGTCTAATCCCCCATCTGTTGTCTACTAGCTGTCTGAGTGAAGCATCTGTGTAGCTTCTATTTTGTCTAAACCACATCGGTTCTCTACTAGCTGTCTGAGTGAAGCATCTGTGTAGCTTCTATTTTGTCTAAACCCCCATCTGTTGTCTACTAGCTGTCTGAGTGAAGCATCTGTGTAGCTTCTATTTTGTCTAATCCCCCATCTGTTGTCTACTAGCTGTCTGAGTGAAGCATCTGTGTAGCTTCTATTTTGTCTAATCCCCCATCTGTTGTCTACTAGCTGTCTGAGTGAAGCATCTGTGTAGCTTCTATTTTGTCTAATCCCCCATCTGTTGTCTACTAGCTGTCTGAGTGAAGCATCTGTGTAGCTTCTATTTTGTCTAATCCCCCATCTGTTGTCTACTAGCTGTCTGAGTGAAGCATCTGTGTAGCTTCTATTTTGTCTAATCCCCCATCTGTTGTCTACTAGCTGTCTGAGTGAAGCATCTGTGTAGCTTCTATTTTGTCTAATCCCCCATTTGTTGTCTACTAGCTGTCTGAGTGAAGCATCTGTGTAGCTTCTATTTTGTCTAAACCACATCGGTTCTCTACTAGCTGTCTGAGTGAAGCATCTGTGTAGCTTCTATTTTGTCTAATCCCCCATCTGTTGTCTACTAGCTGTCTGAGTGAAGCATCTGTGTAGCTTCTATTTTGTCTAAACCACATCGGTTCTCTACTAGCTGTCTGAGTGAAGCATCTGTGTAGCTTCTATTTTGTCTAAACCCCCATCTGTTGTCTACTAGCTGTCTGAGTGAAGCATCTGTGTAGCTTCTATTTTGTCTAATCCCCCATCTGTTGTCTACTAGCTGTCTGAGTGAAGCATCTGTGTAGCTTCTATTTTGTCTAATCCCCCATCTGTTGTCTACTAGCTGTCTGAGTGAAGCATCTGTGTAGCTTCTATTTTGTCTAAACCTCGTCTGTTCTCTACTAGCTCTCTGAGTGAAGCATTTGTACAGCGTCTATTTTACCTAGATGCCATCTGTTCTACCACCAGCTAGGGTTCTATAATGTGTCTCTTAATCTTTGTTTCTATAATCTCGGCATACATTTTGACTACGTGGCTCAGCAGTGATATGTCACAGTGAACTTTCTCTTTTGTTTCATTTATTCTTCCAAAGGGAGACTATTCTTGCAAGTTGCCTGTCAGTAGATGTTTGCTGTTGTACCCATGCTGCATTGACAACTCTATGTAACCATCTACTGCTGAACTCTCTTGCTACTTCCATTAGTAGTAGTAGCCTCCGTCAGTCATTTTTGACTGTAGTAGTCTCTGTCAATCATAGTTGACTCTAGTAGCATCCGTCAGTCATAGTTGACTATGGATTTTGCAGCGTCCGTAGAAATGTTATTTTTTCTTTACTTTCGCCGTGTATTTTCATTTTTCTATGAATTTGTCTGCTTCTTGTTTGAGTTGGAGCTTAAGAGTGTGTTACCAAAGATTGCGGTCTGCAGCTATGTCTTCCCAGGTTGCAGGGTTTATGTTCAGAGTCTTCATATCACGTTTACACACGTCTATAAATCGGAGTTTTGGGCGTCCCCTGGTTCTTTTCCCATCTGCTAGTTGTACACAGAGTATATCTTTTGGTATGAGCCAACTTTCATGCGGTGTAAGTGGCCAAGCCAACGTAACCTACATTGTTTGAGCAGCGTATAGATGTTCGGGAGGCCTGTGTGAGTCATGACCTCCACGTTTGTCACTTTATCCTTCCAAGTGATACCAAGAATACGGCGCAGACATCCCAAATCGAATGCGTTAGCCTTCTCCCCAACTACTGTCATTATTTCCCCTTGTAGTTTACCTGCTCCTAGCGATTTGTGTTTCGACGATTGTTTATCACCCCTCTCTACCTATGACAAAATTTCTGGTTCTAGTGCTGCCATCTCCTGGTCTTCTCTTGTTATATTCAGTATCTGGATTAGCCGATTGAGAAGCTTCTTGAGGTATGTCCCCATCTGTTTGTTATTCTTACTGGATCTACTAGAGGATTTCCTTTTGGGTTATTCATTATTTATCCTGGGTCTTAGATTTTATCTCTTTCTCTTACACTTTTCTCTTGGGTTATAGATTTTATTTCTTTCTCTTACACTTTTCTCTTGGGTTATAGATTTCGTCTCTTTCTCTCACACTTTTCTCTTGGGTTATAGATTTCAACTCTTTCTCTTACACTTTTCTCTTGGGTTATAGATTTTATCTCTTTCTCTTATACTTCTTGTTGATTAAAAAAAATGCCCAACAACTAATCATTATAATGATTAATGGTTGTATGATGATTAATATTTGTATGATGATTAATGGTTGTATGACGATAATGGTTGTATGGTGGTTAATGATTATATGATGATGATTAATGGTTGTTGGTTGTATAATGATTAACTGTTGTATGATGATTAATGGTTGTATGGTGACATTAATGGTTGTTGTTTGCATGATTATTAATGGTTTTATGGCGAATAATTGTTGCATGATGATTAATTGTTGTATAATGATTAACGGTTGTATGATGATTAATAGTTGTTTGGTGATTAATGGTTGTTGGTTGTGTGGTGATTAATGGTTGTATGGTGATAAATAGTTGTTGATTGCATGATGATTAATGGTTGTATGGTGATTAATGGTTGTATGGTGATTAAAGGGGTGTATGGTGATTAATGGTTGTATGGTGATTAATGGTTGTATGGTGATTAATTGTGGTATGGTGATTAATGCGGGTATGGTGATTAATGGTTGTATGGTGATTAATGGGGGTGTGGTGATTAATGGTTGTATGGTGAATAATGGTTGTATGGTGATTAATGGTTGTATGGTGATTAATGGTTGTATGATGATTAATGGTTGTATGGTGATTAATGCTTGTATGATAATTAATGGTTGTATGGTGATTAATGGGGGTATGGTGATTAATGGGGTATGGTGATTAATGGTTGTATGGTGATTAATGGTTGTATGGTGATTAATGGGGGTGTGGTGATTAATGGTTGTATGGTGATTAATGGTTGTATGGTGATTAATGGTTGTATGATGATTAATGGGGGTATAGTGATTAATAGGGGTATGGTGATTAATGGTTGTATGGTGATTAGTGGTGGTATAGTGATTAATGGTTGTATGGTGTTTAATGGGGGTATGGTGATTAATGGTTGTATGGTTATTAATGGTTGTATGGTTATTAATGGTTGTATGGTGATTAATGGTTGTATGATGATTAATGGCTGTATGGTGATTAATGGTTGTATGGTGATTAAATGGAGTATGGCGATTAATGGTTGTATGGTGATTAATGGTTGTATGGTGATTAATGGTTGTATGGTGATTAATGATTGTATGGTGATTAATGGTTGTATGGTAATTAATGGTTGTATGATGATTAATGGGAGTATGGTGATTAATGGTTGTATGGTGATTAATGGGGGTGTGGTGATTAATGGTTGTATGGTGAATAATGGTTGTATGGTGATTAATGGTTGTATGGTGATTAATGGTTTTATGATGATTAATGGTTGTATGGTGATTAATGGTTGTATGGTGATTAATGTATGTATGGTGATTAATGGTTGTATGGTGATAAATAGTCACATGTTTCCCTATGTAAAGTTATATATACATCTATATAACATTGTAAAGTCATATATGTGTGTAAGGTTGCATGTTTTTACTCTATATATGGTTTATAAGCTAAATTGTGCTGTAGCGCTGTGTTTATCAATCTTCTAGGGAGATTTCTTCTCGTCATCTTATCAACACTTTCAACAATCCTCTACAAAGATGATGCTCTTGAGTGTAATCCTTCTCGTCGTGGCTGCCATGGCAGGTCAGAAATCATTTACTAGTTCATAACTTGATCATACAGGTCAGAAATCATTTACCAGTTCATAACTTGATAGAACCGGTCAGAAATCAGAAATCTTTTACTAGTTCATAACTTGATCGTTCAGGTCAGAAATCAGAAATCATTTACCAGTTCATAACTTGATCGTTCAGGTCAGAAATCAGAAATCATTTACCACTTCATAACTTGATCGTACAGGGCAGAAATCAGAAATGATTTACTAGTTCATAACTTGATTGAACAAGTCAGAAATCAGAAATCATTTACCAGTTCATAACTTGATCGTACAGGTCAGAAATCAGAAATCATTTACCATTTCATAACTTGATTGAACATGTCAGAAATCAGAAATGATTTACTAGTTCATAACTTGATTGAACAGGTCAGAAATCAGAAATCATTTACTAGTTCATAACTTGATCGTACAGGTCAGAAATCAGAAATCATTTACT